>BDUI01001245.1:117346-130641 GCA_002335545.1 Apodemus speciosus
AGACAGACAGACAGACAGACAGACAGAGAGACAGAGAGACAGAGTATGTGTGCATGTATGTATGACCTGATTTTAGCTTTTAGGCTACCTAAAAATATAATGATTACCTTTATACCATATAATGTAGTATTGTATTTATATATAAGCTACACCACATATATTTTTCACATTACTTGGCCAAGTTCCTGGAACTTGGGTGAAAACAACCCTGCCTTGCTTCAGCCTCCAGAGAGCTGGGACTACAGCTGCACACAACTATGCCATCGTGAGGCGTAAGTATGCGGCACAGAAAGGTCATGCTCTATGAAGATCTGACAGACTTCATTACATGTTTCAAAGATTATAATAAAATAGAGTATAAAACAACAATATCTTGCCTAGCTTTCAAATTTCTTTCCTTTTATAACTTGAAATGTTGAATAAAAGAAAAAAATGAATCTTAAAAAGAGACCTGTTGGATGTTTAATATGATCGCTTGTCAAAATGTGAGTTTTTAAAGAGACCATCATAAAGTAAGAATGTCAGGTTTTGATGGTCTTCCCTCACTCCACAATAAATGGTTATCTTAATTTTTTCCTTACTTATTACATGACAAGAATAGCAAATTCCTAAATTCAAAACCAATAAAATTATACAGCTCATGATCATGACATCAAAACTATATCACATACATCTTTATAGCATAAAGTATATCTGAAGTATCAAATCTTATTCCTTTTTAAACGTTCAAGAATACACTTACTTGTATCACTGAGCCTTTCACTACTTGAACACAGTTGCTCACTCCAGCCATGTGGGCGCAAACACGCATAATTTACGGCTGTAATGGCTTTAAAATCCGATTCTCTTTATAGCAGTTAATTTAATTCTACCTAACGAYGTAGTTTCTAGCCCTCTGAACATGTTTAATATGGCAAATATATGGCAAATATACGTGTGTGTACACAGGATAATACTGAATAATAAATAGTTATCATGTTAGGAAAATACAAAGTAACAAAATTAATCTGAATTCATATATTTGTTGTACAAAATGTTTAGCACCATCTAAATCAGGCTTACATTCAACCACGCATAACTGCCACACTCCAAAATTAATTTGTCATCTCAGCCATCCTCCATAACCAGGAGGGGAAACAGCAACACTGCCTGAGGCTTGTCTCAAGAACAGCAGAAAGCCCCCTT
Organism: Apodemus speciosus; assembly: GCA_002335545.1. Classification (NCBI taxonomy): domain Eukaryota; kingdom Metazoa; phylum Chordata; class Mammalia; order Rodentia; family Muridae; genus Apodemus; species Apodemus speciosus. The sequence goes on from BDUI01001245.1 coordinate 118,532, forward strand.
TCATGGCTGAGGAGACTCAGTACTCRCCTAGCTTGTAAGGTTCCATCCTTCCTGAACACTAACATTAGCACTGCCGGGAACTCAATTAGCAGCTCAGTCTTAAAAAGGTAAATATTTTCCTAAAGCCTAATCTAATAAAATTATTACAGCGTAGGAACTCGGACTCTAAGTTATCATCAATATTAAATTTAACTAGACAGAGTACTGACTTTGTAGAACACAGTAAGAAAAACAAATCATAAAATGCAATTAAGAATCCAAGGATTATTATTAACGAAAGTAACACCAAAAAAAAAGTCAGATTTTTAAAGTGAGGCAATTAACAATACTTGACTCATCTGCAGTCAAACAGAAAATGCCTTTGGTAAGCCTGTTCCAGAGATAGATTGCTTCTGCCAAAGTAGCTTACAGTATATTCAATAGTTCCTTTAGGCTTCTGAAAAGACATCCTTCTCCCATCTTTCTTGTCTAGGGTCTTCTTTTGGCCAGTGTCTAAGAAAAAGGAAGCAAAACACCAGTTAAACTCGTTTTCCTTTCAGAGTAATGACAACAGGAGGCTATCAACTCACTAATTTAGAGGGGCATTATTATTATTATTGTTATTGCTATTAACTAATGTCTACAAAAGATACCATTATCATATACAGGAAATATTCTCTATAGGCAATAAAGACAGAGTTGTAGATTATGATTCTACACAAAAATACATCATTTTAGATCAAATAGTAATTATTTTTCAGTTGTTGATTACGTGGCATTTATTATCAGTAATAAGAGCTGGAGAGAGGGATCAGTGGTTAAGAGCAGTGGCTGCTCTGTTCTACAATGTCTGAATTCAGTTCCCAGCAACCACATGTTGGTTCACAACCACCTGTGATGAGTGGGGTATAATGCCCTCTTTTGGTGTGCAAACATAGATGTAAAACACTCTTTTATATAAAATATATGAACAAATAAACCTATATTTGCTGATATAGGTTTATTTTCTATATCAGCCACTGTCAGCTACTGGTTTCAGTCTGAAAGTTGTCTGTGAAAAATTTCTCAGCTATTCTCCCTGTAACAATGACCGCATGGGCTTTTATGTAAAATACCACCCTATCTAAACATCTTAAATGATTAACATAAACCCACCTGAAGTACTAGTTCAAAGCTTCAGAATTAAATAAGATAGTAAACATAGCAAAGTACTGCATTTACCCAAAATTAAAACTACAATTCTCCAAGAAAGATTAGTTCTGAAACTAAAATAATCTAGAAATATACAGGTCTCCTGGCTGTCCCACTGGCCAAACTTAACTGACACTTTGACTACGTTAGAATTATTTACTTGTAACCATCATGTCATTTATTTTAGTTTAAATCATACTAAACAGTGTTTGAATCCCCCCATAGCCAAGTTAGAAACAGTTAAAGCTGCCCTAGTACTTACTGCTAAGCAAAACCATCTGCTGTGAATTACAAAGCTTATATCTTCACCTCATCTGCCGTAGTTTAAAAATTGCCATCTGAGTTTGCAATTGCTGCCACTAAAGCATCCCCTCCACAGTGTGTGCTGCATTCCACACGCTCCCTTCAGGACCCACCAGTGGCCTGGAGTGCAGCAAGCATTTGAAAGGACACATGCTGACACAACTGAAACTAGGGCCACCATAATTCTCATAACTGCAGTACAATTTCCATAAGGATATGGACCAGTGAGATAGCTCAGCAGATACAGGCCCACGCCCACTCCTGGGGCTCCATCTCTGCCACACACACCATAAATAAATAAATAAATAAATAAATAAATAAATAAATAAATAAATAAATAAAGGTTAAACAAGGCGTTACAGTGTGTATAACACAGAGGTATCAGGGCAGATGTGTGACAGTCACAAGACCAGACGCTTCTTTACCTCTGTATCCCAAACATCTCATGAACTCAAAGTGGAGAGGCTGTTAAAAGTCAAAGGTAAACAATGGGCAAAAGACAAACAGAAGTCACAAGACAATAAGAATTAGGTTCACAGAGAACTAGTGAAGTGCAAATTTAAATCACAATGGGATACCTTTTCCTAAGTATCAGACTGAGTGAAAATTTAAATGCTTAACTACAAACTGTCTGTAGGAAAACTGGCACTATCTTGTATTTCTGGTAAAGTGCAAAATGCTAAAATTCTTTTAAAAAAACGTTAATTTTGTCTATCAGAATATTCTCTTAACCCTTCTGTATATATCTGAAACATATAATTAATTTTCTGGATGAGAAAATAGACTGTCTTATAATAGTTGTACATTTTAAATCGAAATTTACTTCTGCTGCTTTGTAAGTCGCCAACAGAGGGAGCCAAAAATATAATGCAAAATAAGCCCTCAGGTCACAGCACTGTGTCAAAGTGGTAAAATATAAAATAAATTTGGTCATTCTCATGATGTCAGATACAGCCAGGACTTCTTTCATCCAAAGGAACAAGGACAGAACTGGTCTCTGCAGTGATTGCGTTAGAGCTGACATTTTTATAGCTTTCTTTTTCTTGTATTACCAATCAGAAATGACTCCCACAGGTTGTTCTTCCACCGCCACAAATCCTGGAGAAAAGCTGGAAGTCCTAAGAGATTACTCTGCACAGTGTATGCATGCCACGAACCAATTCCTATTTCTGTTCCAGCTTAACCACTGTGCATGAAATATCAAAGAGTTATTCAATAATTCATGCATGGAAAGCAAATCGACTGGAGGGAGAAGTGAAGAGACTGGATTGCAGGCATATGAAACTGTCATTCAGTTCACAAGATGTAAACCGTAGCAGCTGATCAAAATGAGAACTCGAACGACAATGCAAGAGTGGGTCTACTGATTGAAATAAGATATAAAACAGTGCTTGATAAAACCAATTGTGAATGTTATAAACATGCAAACTGTAAAGGTAACAATGAATAAATATATAGTAGGTTATAAAAAGAAAGAATGGCAGACAAAACAGCTCACAACATGTTTAATACGTTCCACTAAAAATAAGTAAGATTCTAACAATACCAACTGGCTAATGCTTTGAAATCAGACACACCTTAGGAATAATCTTAGGAGACAGGTATGATCTTTCATAAAGATCTACTTTCTTTCCTAACTAGCCATCTTTCTACATTTATTTCCACTACAAGAGATTCTAGCAAAAATGATATTCAATAATAGTCTCAGGTTAAATTGATTTACAAAGTGCAATCTTCAGACTGTATAGCTTCATTATAGATAGATCAGTTCCACCAAAAAGAAAGAAAGAAAGAAAGAAAGAGAGAAAGAGAAAAAAAGAAAGAAAGAGAAAGAAAAGAAAAAAGAAGTCCTGTATGTGCTCTTCTTCTAAAATCCAGTTTAGAATTCTGCTGAGTCAGTTTAACAGCTTAACAGAACTCTCCACCCCACCCCCTTCGCCCACGCCCCACACCTAAACACCTCTCATAGCTCATCAGGCTCTCTGTCACGGTGGCCCAGGAAGTCTGATCCCCAGGGTCTGATGAACCATGCTTAGGTCTTTGTCAGTTTCCCATCGTCCTGTGTTCACTTACCCAGGTATATCTGGAAACAAACTCTCTTTCCTACTGCAAAATCCCCCTCTATGGTCCCAAAGACTATGTGATGATCCTAAATATAAGTTTCTGACCACTCTTGAACAAATATCCTTGAATTTAACATTAGCTGTCATCATATTTTCTGAATCCAGTATTTGTGACTGTGTGAGACACATACCACACATAAATATATATTCAACTAAACAAAAAAAGTTTTGAAATTGGAGTCTTAAAGGATGACAAGGGTTCTTTTTCGGTAGTTATTTTAGTTATTTTTGCTATCTTACAGAGTTTTTCTCTTTACTCATAAAATCAGGAATAACTGTTTATCCTGAATGGCCAATCATGTTGATCTTTGTCTTATGGATACTGACTTATATCTTTATATTGATATATAATTGACATATAATAATATTATATATTTATATTTACATTATACTGATTTACATTTTGCTCTTCTGATTGCTAGTAAACAAAAACTAGCAATCTCTGACATGTGTGGTTGTTCTTAAAACACACCCTTTTCTTAGAGCACCAATCATGTAGTAAAAAGTGGGGGGCACCACTGATAAGTCAGTACTCAAAAGGGCCTTGAATGGAGGCTCACTCCACTTAGCTTCATGATCACTCTCCTGTCTCAGTTACCTGATGCCAATTACAGTCTGAAAACATTCAATGAAGTAATGCAAAAATACATAATGGGCTATCACAGAATTTCACTGACCTCGTTGGTTCAAATCCAAGGCAACAAAATGTAAATTTTTGTTTGTTTCTCAAGTTAACTCACTCTGACAGTTATGTGAACCATTTCAACTCAACTCTGTTTCCAAAGGACAAATATAAAATTCAATAAGCATTTCAGGAAACTGGGAGACAAGGTAAAGTACTCAAGTTTTAAAAACAAACCAAAGTTAGTTAAGCTCAGTTTGTGACGCGGACGCGCTAAGGATGAAGTCCCTCGGAAGCTCTGGGTTCTTACCCACCCACGCCCGTTCCTCCGTCATTTTTCATCGGCTCTATCATACACGTAACCCTAATGCGTAATAAATGTCCAGTTCAACAGTTTGCAGCTGGACAGCATTAAAGACACCAATGGCCCACTCTGAAGGCTTAAAAACCCTGCTCACTATTGAGGTCAGAACTTACAGACCCAACAATCACCATTTAGCAAAACTGGTTCCACTACAACTCCCACTTCCGCTATGCCCTATGACCTTCTCACCCAGGGGGGCATAAAGGACCGAGATGGGTAAGTGCCCTGCTTCCGTGGTCTCTCTCAGGCCAGTTAATAGGGGCGTAATAAATTGGGATGTGGCAGATATTTGTGAGAAGTAAACCGCACCCCTCTGTCACTCCAAACCCTACTTGATATAGGAACTAGTCTCAATAAGCAGATAAGAGAGGTGGGGCTTTAGAGTAAACATCCAGCTGAATTATTTGTTCCGATTTTTTCTGTGATTATTTGTTTGATTAATCAATTGCTACACTCCCAGAGGTTGAGATTTTAAAATAAGGACAGTTAATGATTAGTTTTATGTTTTAGGTTCTAGAAGGTAAATGAGAAGAACATTGACATGGTGATATCTAAAGAATCCTGTCATCAAGGGGAAAACAGAATTGATATGAGTTTTGACAAAAGTTGATACATTAATTTAAAACCTTAAACTTGTCAAAGCCACTGACTGATCTGTATTTAATTAGTAGAATATGATTTAGTATGTATTTTTAAAGGCTATACCACGAAAGCTAACATCAGGGAGCACATTCAAGGTGGGTACATGTTTACAATCGATCATGGGTAGGATTTTACCGTTTCCTCTAGAATTGTTATTGGGAACAATGGTGCCCCCACTGTGTCTCAATTACCATTTTCTTACAGAGATTCAACTCAAAAGTCAGCAAATACTGACAAATGAGGGTCYTGCTCTGAGAGTCAGGCAGAGTAACCCTGGCAGCCCAGGAACTGTAAATCCAGTGTAAAACCAGCATGTGTGACCTAAGTTTTCTCTGCTCTTTCCATCAGTACCAAAACATGACGCAGTAAGGAGCAATATGTGGACAACAAGCAGGGCTCCAGACAGCAGACAACCTATAAGAATGAAAGCTTCTCTACCAGGAAACATTGTCAAAGGACTCTGATACTTTTTAAGGAAAGGTATACAGAAATGTAAGCTGTAAAAACAAAACAAAACAAAACAACCACAAACAAACCAAAAACCTATGTAGAAGGACAGCAGAAGCTAAAGGACTCAGATGCAAGAACAACTGTATSCCAGCCCAAACCCAATGGCAAGGTCCAAAGAAGAAAATTCTCATTTTAAACAAGGACTTCTCAGAAGTCTTCAAAGTGTGGTTATATACAAAGGCACACGTGCTGCCCCTTAAAACTCTGGAAAATGTTAGGGAGCTCCACTTCCTCTATGCTAGCCAGGGCCTCTGCCTCAGCAGTCTCCTCTGCAAGCACTCACTGTGAAGCAGGGACATCAGAACTCTGCGTCAGAACTTTAGACAGGCAATGTTTTTTTAATGGCTGCATGCTATTCCCGAGATGCCTCGATTATCTTGTTCACCAGATTTGCTCCCAATGGTTAAAAACTCCAGAGCTGAGAACCTCTGAGATCATTTCATCCAACCACATTCACAAACAAGGAAATTCGGGCCCAGAGGGATTTGGTAACTTTTCTAAGTTCTTTCACAAGTTAAAGCGAAGCAGAACCCACCCACTTACTGTGGTCACACCACCAAAAGACATCTCAGGGCTTCGTTAAACTGTGAGGTCTGGGGCAGTGCGAACATTAGAATGTACAAGGAACTCAAAAGCAGTTTCAACAGAAGACACATTTGTATGGCTTCTGAAGCTGTAGATCTGAAGAAACATGTCAGATCTCCTGCTGTGCTCAATGTATGTTCAAAAACGCTCGGCATACATCAGTCTGACATCAGTTACATCCCTTTTTAGTTGGGTAATCCACATGCTATGCGATCCCCCATCCAGAGTGACCAACAGCAACCGTCTTCAAGTAGGAAACTGAATTTCATTTAAAATTTTTTACTCAAACATTCTCAAGTATATTTTTATTCCTGGTCTCAACTTTAAAATCCAGCCAATAACTTTACAAAATTATCCGCCCCACCCCTCACCTTTTGTTCTTTCTAATTTCAAGAACAGAAAACGAGGAGTTCTGAKGAAAGAAGAAAAAAAATGGGCAAAGTAAAGAAATATATATTTAAAGGAACATGCTGAAACTAGATTTTTAAAAGTTCAGTTTTTTTTTTTTAAAGCATACCCACACACAGTGAGGAATACTCATTACTTCAGTGCTCCATAATAAATAGTGGTGCGGGACTATGGATAAAAATTTTATGTATTTTGTGATTTTTTTTCTCTACTTTTAAAATTGAACTGCTCATATTGCCACCTTTAAAGCACCCACAAACATATGAAGACAAGCTGTAAAAAACAAACAAAACAACCACAAACAAACCAAATGCACATATATATGCATATATACATACACATATATATACACATACATATATACACATATGTATACACACACATATATACATATATATGTGTGTGTATGTATATATATACATATATATACATACACACACACTCATATATATGAATGACTGATCCCACAGAAAGCCAATAAAGCTGGAAAAGTTACCATATGCATTACACCGGAATGCATACGCAGCACTTTACACTTCTCGGTAAGGGATCAGAATCATGCCATTATAACTTTTTAAGAGTAGCCCAAGTTGCCGGGATGGAAGAGAAGGCACGGCGGCGGTTCAATACAAATCCGTGAGAAAAGTTTCCACGTTTGGCCTCAAGAAAACGCTCGGTGCAAAACTCACGTAGGTTCCCAGAGGAGGGAAGCGCTTCCGATTACAAAGTACCATTTGTTTTTGTTTTGAAAGTTAGGACACCAGCCCTGGCTCGCACCTAGAAAAACGACTGACCAAAGCAAAGGCAGCGCAGACACGGCGTTCTGGAAGTCTAACTCCGTGGACGTCACAACTGGTTGGAGGAGGCAGAGGCGAGGGGAGGATCACTCAGGGACTCGGGACCGGTCGGTGGCGGCGCCTGCCCCGGGTAGGAAGGGCCACCCCGCAGCGGCGTGGCTCCGGGCCCCGCACACCTGCGCGACCGCACACCTGCCCGCCGCGCCACCTCCCCGGTCCCGGTCCCCGTCCGAGCGCCGCCGCGGGGTCGAGCGAGGGGGACTCACCGGGTCCCTCGGGACTGGCCGGCGAGGGCGGTCGGAGCTCCGCGGGCCCGCAGCCGGGGTCGCCCGGAGCCGGCTCCCTCAGGTAGTCCTCGAAGCGCACCTGCCGCGCTTCCCCGCCGCCGCCGCCGAGTCCCCACAGGCGGCTGGCCGTGCCCCGCAGCAGCCGGCCGCTCTTGCCGGTGAACGTGGTCAGGTAGTCCATGCCGCCGCCCGTCGCCACGGTTCTCTGGGCCGCGGCTGCCGCGCGACAGCGCCCGCCCAGCCTGCCGAGCCGGGGGCGGCGGCTCCGCGCCTCGAGGCGACCGGCGCGGGCCAGGCCTCCTCCTTCGGCCCGGGATGGACCATCGGCCGCCGTGTCGGGGGGGCCCGGACGCACAAAGTTCCCGAGAAGTTCTGCCTGTCGCTGCCGCACTCCAATCCGGGCAGAGCTTAACTTAGCAATCCGTGGCTCTTCTTCCCGGACGGACCTGAGCTTAGAAACGCCGGGATCGTTCGGTGTCCCGCGCCGGTTCGAGCCGCTCTCCCCCACCGTCCCGCCGCGGTGGAGCAGGCCGCCCCGCCCCGCCCCGCCCCGTCCCGGACTCGGCCGGACTTTCTGGACCTCTGCGGAAGGGAGGACCCCTAGCCTTCTCCCCCGGGCGATGTGGCGCTGGCAACCGGCTTAGACACTCTGCTAAGCACACTGGAAGTTCAAGAGCCCAACAAAGTTTTTGCTAGTGTGTGTGTGTGTGTGTGTGTGTGTGTGTGTGTGTGTGTGTGTGTGTGTTGTTTCGTGGGGGGATAAACCATATAAAAACTTGCACCTTTAAAACAGTCTTTAAGAGTGAAGTGATGGGTACTTTAAACGTTGAGTCTGCAGTCAGAGTTTAAATAATACAGTGCCCCGTGTATAAGGTTCGCTGTGAGTTCATAAGCTAATGCTAAATTGATTTTTGCAGGAACCCAATTCAGTGAGAGCTCTGACGAATAGATCCACCTTTTAGGTGGAAAACAAGAGATTTGAGAAAGATCAGTGAGTTTTGACACACAAGCTTACTACTCGGTTTTGCTTCCTGGGAGATATGCTTGATCTTTTTATGTCTGTTTATGCTTTTGATAGTTTTTCCCCCAAATTTCTTGAGCCCTCTTTTTTTTTTTTTTTAATCTCCAGTATCTTAAAGTACTTGAGGAAAAGTTGTGAATTGCTTAGGATGTTAAAAGGCCAAGAACTCTGAATAATGGAGTCCAGAAAATGGGGAACTTATTTGCCCAGTCACTAAAGTACTAAAGATAATTCCTTCTGGGGCTGCTGTCCTCTGATGAACGTTTTAAATCTTTTGACCCATCTTTTCCCCCATGCCTTTACCATAATCAGTTTAAATTCTCACTTGATTGAATAAACTTCAGGATCTTAACAGCAGCATCAACTTTATATCTGGTTAAAAATATAAAATGTGTGGGCAGCCTCCCCAGAGTGCCTAATTTACAGTGTGCTTAGGACAAAGAGGCCAACGAAATTGCATTCTCAGCAAGCATCCGTATGTTTAGAAGTGTTGCTTGGTTTGAAATCTGCTCCAGCCTTCCTTCTGTATCTCTTAAGGACATACTAGTTAGATCCTGTAAAGACAATGTTTGTGATCCCCCAAACTCAGATGTTCAAATCCTAATCCCCACAGGAGGGTTTACTGAAGTTATTAAGTCACTGGAGGCCCTCTTGACCAGGACTAGTCCCCTGGTGGATACAGCCTCTAAGAGCTCTCTGACCTAGCTACCACATGAGGAGGACCCACAGCTAAGACAGTCTGTAACTAGAAGGGGGCATTGCCAACAAAATCTGGCCTTGTTTGTTTTGGATTTCTAGACTATGTTATCCATAAACCACCCAGGAATATAACTTCTTCCTTTTGACATCCTAAGAACAGTGGTTAGTTTGTCTTGGTGATATCTGAGAATTACATTTCAGTAGAAGGCATTACTCTGCTCAGTACCTCCCAGAGTTGTCTGAGAAGATCAGCATGTGAGCCAGGGTTGGTAGGCACAGGCCTGCAGTCCTGGCTCTAATGGAACAAGGCGACACTAACTGTTCAAAGTGAACCTGAGCATCCTACCAAGATGTCTCAAAATAATATTTAGAGAAAGGAGGATGGAGGAGAGGGAGGGAGGGGAGGACAGAAAGAGAGGGTGCTTCAAAAATATGTTTAAAGAAAAATTGATAAACATAAATTACTTTTCTAGAGTATGTTTTCTGTTGTCTCACTAAATGTACTTGCTTTTGGGATTAGCATAAGCAGTGTTTGAGTTCTTAATACCCACTTTTGCAAACAGTATGAATCGGCATTCTACGGTTTCAAATACAAGACGTTAGCCCCTCTCCCCCTTTCTGCATCTGTATCACAGAAGGCAAGAGTTGCTGGACAAACTGTATACTTTAATGTCTGTATATCTTACTGACTGAATACTTTACAAACTTGATTTAAATTCACATGAGCCCTAATACTTCTATACAGTCAACCTCTTGTCCTGCGTGCTGCACTTATTATCTGAACTGTCATCATCCTGGTCAAGTAGCAAGCTTATCACTCAAATGTCACTTTATCTTCTTCAGGACCCAGAGAATCATGCACAGGCCATCAAATATGATCGCTCGTTTTTCTTCCGTTTTCCCCTCTTAGCTTTCTTTCTACACGAGTTCCTTTCTATATTTTGACTCAGAAGAGGCCCTTATGCCTGTCCCTACCTCCCCCTAAACTCTACTTTTTTATCTTGATCTGTTTGGCAATTGTCTGTGACATGCCAGCCTGTGAGTCTTCTCATACCCTAGGCCAGCAACATGAATTTCTGTTGTCCTTAAAACACTTTCCTTGTCTACCATATTTGCCTGTAGGCTACCATTTACCTCATTTTTAATGTATCATGGCTGACATCGAATACACATATCATAAAATCCACCTGTTCAAAGTGTAAAAATTATGGAAATACCATCAAAACTATCTTTAAATGTTTCTATCATGTGAAAATAGGCCTCCTGTTTGTTAGAGTTCCTGCTCTACTTGCTGCCCTGAGCAACCACTAGAATACTGTGTGGGGGCTTGCTTTCACAGACATCTCACATAGAGAAATTGTGTAATGTTGATCTTTGAGGCCTAGCTTATTTCACTTCATGTATCACCCGTGGACCTGTCTCATGCGGCAGGCGTATCTGTGTAATACATAATGCTCCCACAGACAGAGGCCACACTTACCCATCTGTATGTTGAGTTTTGAGGCTTTCCTGATTTTATGCTTATTATTAATGATGCTGCAACCATCTCTGTATCTAAGTTTCTTTGCTGACACACTTCACTTGAGTATATACAAAAGTTGGAGGTCTTTGATCGCCCAATTTCAAAAGATAATATAAAATTAAAAATTGTATATTGGTATAAAGTTAGACATACATCAATGTTAATTAATTAAGCGTTAAGAAGTAAACTTTGTATGACATATTGGTTTTTAACACGGATGCTGAAGCCATCTAATGTGTGGGGGCAGAGGGAAGAGGTTACTGTCTACGACAAACAGTCCTAGAAAGACTGGTAGCTCCAAGACTGTCCCCTCATTCCAAACACACRTGTGAAGGCAACATGGCTCAAAGAAACAACTCTAAGTGCTAAAACCTTCTAACTGTTAAAGGAAAGACGCAAGAAATCTYAAGTTCTTAGACTTGGTGGAAGGACTCAGATACCCAAAGCTTAGATAACCTAGAAACCTTCAAGCTCCTSCTTGTAGTCAATGAAATGCATTTAGCAGACAATAAATGCCAATTTCTTTGATTACAATACTGGAGTTTAAAGGCATTTTGGTGGCAGTGAAACTACTGATATTTGTACATGACAGGTATGTGGGCRTACAGCACGGTACTTTCTGMAAAGGGCATTCGCAGAACCTATACACATTTGTTAAAAGTTAAGTACTTTGAATTCAGCAARTGTAAACACACTTCCTATGATAGGTCCTATTTGTATCTGAAATGGTTTTCCGCTTATAATAGCAAAATATTGAAAACACTTTAAATGGTAATGAACAAAGAAATAAGATGGGTATGTATYCAGCAATAGAAACCCCTTAGTTCACATGTGCCTGTAACACCAGCTTGGGAAACTGAGGCAGGAGGATTGCTGAAGCTAGCTAGACTGGGCTGTATAGGAAAACTGACCCAAAGGGGAAAAGATTTCTTCATATGGTTTTATATATATAATGTGTATGTATATGTATATATATGTACATATACATATATACACATATATACACAAATATATATATACCCTATACATACACACACACACACACACACACAAGCAA
>BDUI01001245.1:131720-146367 GCA_002335545.1 Apodemus speciosus
CCTAGTAATGCAACGAGAAGCAACTGACCTAAGGTCTCTGTCCTTTGGACTCCTTACCTATGAAAAAAGGATACAGCGGAGGTGGGGAAAGGTAACTTGCTCCTTTCTGGCACAAGTAACTTGGGTTAAGTGGGAGAGACTGAATTTTTCTTGTATAGTGTATTGTATAGCCTATTAAAATGTTGAGAAGATTTAATAAGAAAGCATGAGCCAGGTATGTGGAGATAGCTCAGTGGCAAAGTGTGTGCTAAGCATGAAGAACTCAGTTCAATCCTCACCAGCCATTTAAAGAGCTGGCCACAGTGACACACTTTTAATCCCAGTGCTTTCATAGGAGGGAAATCCCTGGGACTTGCTAGCCGTCAAGTCTAGCTTAACTCAGGAGTCACAGGTCCCAGTAAAAGACCTTGTCTTAAAAAAAAAAGTATAAAGTTCCTAAAGAACAATTCTTACCCTACCACAAATGTGTGAACACACACACACACACACACACACACACCCCTCCATGAATGTAGATGACCGCCTGAGTATTAGTATAAGGTATTAGTACCTTAGTAAAGGTGTTATTTTATAACTTTTGTTATGACAATTTTGATCTTGCTTAATGCACTAAGTAATTGTATGGGAAGCAAATACAGGGTCTGGAGAGGTGGCTTAGCAGCTAAGAAAGCTTTCTCCTCTTCCAGGACCCAAGTTTGAATCCCAAAACCCACATCTGTCATCTCATAACTATGTGAAAGTGGGCCTGACACCTTTTTCTAGCCTCCAAGGGCACCTACTCACATGAGGAAAACAACATACATAAAGATATACACATACATATATATACATAAAATAAACTAACAGAGAAGATATCATTAATTATGTTGGTATTCTGTGTGCTCAATTTAAAAATAATTATGACATATATGCAGAATTTCCAATGAGGAAAAAGTTACTTGTGACGATGAAAAAAGGTTTTCATCAGTCAGGGAGTAAATTTTACCCTCTTGCCTTAAATCTCAAACACAATAGCCATATTTTTTCTTAGAGAAGGAGAACTACACTGTCTTTTCCTTAGTGATACCTTGTCTCATTGAAATAATTCTTTCATTAACATTTTTAAAGAAACAGGAAATGCACGTAATAAAACAAAAATTAAAGGAGTATTAAAAGCTATAGAGTGGTGAGTTTTCACCTCTTTGCAAAATCAAGGGTCTGTGGCATCTTTTGTATCCCTTCAGGAATCCTATGTGTTTATGCATAAAACATCCACACATAAATGTGCACTGCTATGAGCATGTATGTACATAGACATGTGTAGCCTTTCATTTTAAAGTACAAATGGTGCTTTATTGTAGTCATGAATTTACTTAAATTTATTTATATTGAAGGCTTTTTTATACAAAAACATATTAGAGGAACTTCATTGGTGATACAGTTTTGGAATTGAAGTTGTTGTAAATCTATTGAGCTGTGTTGCGAGTTCCAAGAGTACCCAACTACATGACATTTACTTACCAAAAATGATGTGAAAACACTCATGGAAAGCATATTGCTCATTGGTTGGAGCAGTGGTCTGTGTGGTATGTGTGGTGTGTGTGTGTGTGTGTGTGTGTGTGTGTGTGTGTGTGTGTGTGTACTAAGATTATTGGTTGAGTAAACAACAGCTTCACCAGATACCCCCGAATTTAAAGTCCTCCCTGACCCAGACACCATTACATAGAAGAAACATGGTTCTCTTTGGAAGCAGCAATGGCAGTATCTACTGTTAAATAATATCAGCAACTTTCCCTTAAATAGGAAAGTTTCAAATAACCCCTTTTTATTTTCAGATATCTGCAGATCAAACTGTATCTCTAGGGCATGTTAACAAATGATTTACCACTGACCTGAATCCCTAGTCCATCAACTAAGACAAGTTTGACTAAAAGTAGGAACTTAGGGAGGAAAAAAAGGTGAGGAAACTAGAAAATCACTCTGAATTTATTATTATATCCAAAAGGTGTAATAATCAATCATTTGAAAATAATGAGAACTGTATCTCCAAAATACATTAGTTCGTGCTTTTCAAATTTTCCTAATTTTGTGCTATTTGTAGTTTAAAGAAACTATGGCCTGATTTGTAGGTTTGCCTTGCCTGATGCAGTCTTGGTTAATATTGTCTTTGTGATCCTTCCTCAGTCCCCACCCTTACCGGTCAGTCACATTTTTCTAGGCTCTCCCAGTTCAAGATCATATCTTATTTATTTATTTATTTATTTATTAAAGTGACATCACATGGCTTTTCTATTCATAGCACTCCTGGCATCCTTCCTGCCTCAGTGGGACTATTAGGAATAGATCCTTTGCTTTGCCCATTACTTTTCAAAATACTTCCTAATGCCAATGAAATTATTGGATCTTGGAGGAGAAATGGGATTTCACCAGAAAGCATGACAGAACTGTTTTGAGAAAAATCTAGACATTTTCCTCTCAAATTGAAGCACCCAAGCATAGTGCGTATGAAGGCGAGCCTTTAAACAGGATGGTAAAATGCAGTTCATGTTCTCATCAAAAGGCTACCCACATTAATAAGCACAGAAAAGAACTGGGTCTTCAAGAAGTCAGACTGTCAGACCACGTACCTACAACTATTATGGCATAGAAGTGTCAGCGCTCAAATTTCTGATGGGAGATGCAGAAACATTGATAGAACGAGTGAGACAGACACTCGGCAGAGATGTTTCAAAAGCGTTAAGAGGGAATGCGTCTCTTTCACAATCGCTGCCTCAAGACCTGTCAGTTAAGCTACAGCCTAGCTTGGTACAGAGCCAAACCCTGGTTACCCTTGACTAACTGTTCTTTTCTTTTTAAACTCCCTCTTCTCCCCTCCCTTTTTCATATTCAAAGCCTAGTACTACTCTGTCCACAGAGAGGGCTACTACACATATACTCTGAGTCCAAGTAGCAGAAGGGAAGATGGTAATGTATTTAGCTCTAAGTAGGATTACAATATCAAAGCTTTGATATGGTCTTTCAGTAGAATGGGAATGGACCTGACAATACTGCCCTGCATTAATAATCATTACCATCCTTGCTTTGCACCAAATAACTGTTGTTATTTCTGAACATTAAAAAGTATTAGTTCCCACCCTTGTCAGAAGACCATGTCCATGTGAATGAAGCAGAATGGGGACCTAGCAATACCATGATCAAAAATTATAATTTAAGCCTAGGTCACAATAATTCACATCGCCTTCACATAGAATTATTTCTGTACTATTTTTACAACCTCCTGAAGGTTATCATTAAATTACATAATTACAGCCTTAAGCACTCTATACCTGGAATGCGGCAGCTTCTGGGGCTTCTGGATCAATTTCACTCCGCTCTGAGTGAGGGCCAAGAGTATTGCCACGTCTGCCCACAGCTGTGAGAACCCAACAAAGGCGTTTAGGAAGCAGGTGCTCGGAATCCCCAGGAAGGAATGTTCTACTGTGCAGGCAAACATTTAATCCCTGCTCTAACAGGTTTCTGCTGATTCCCTGTGGTTGCAGTAGGGCGTGTGTCTGCCAGTGCCATCCCCAGCCATGGTGTGCTCCCAACCTGTCTTTCAGACCCATTTGTCAGCTCTCATTCCGTTTTATCTCCTCTCAGATGGACAGTAGGTCTTTTGATATTGCTCTAGCTTGCTGTATTTATTTAATAAAATATTTGTGCCTTAAGCTGAGGAAAACATTCATGAGATATTAAACACCTTATTTTAATGTTAATTTTAGACATTTAGATATTTTAGTTTTATGACATTAAATTATACTTAGAGATTAAGGTTATTAAAAATTAATTGTCCTGTCTTGGGATATGTATTATTTAAATGAGGAGAAGAAAACGGATTGAAACCGATAAACAAGAGAACAGTTATAATTTGGGGAGAACTTAACTCTGTTGCTCTTATGCCAAATCCAAGTTTCCAGTTTCACTCCGTAGGATTGAAGCCTTTATTCCCCGTTCAGGGATGGCAGTCAGAGAGAGGAGTGGGGTCTGAACCTGGTATTGTTTCAGCCGTAGACACATCGGAGTGTGGCAATAAAACAAGATCCTGCTTCCCAGCCCATCTCTCTCTCCCAGGTGCCACCCAGCCATGCTGCACAAGCACTGAAAGACGTGCCCCCTTTCCTAAGGGAAGGTGGGATGCCCTGCTCCCCACCACTCTGATCCAAACACCATTTGAGAATGCACCAGAAATGACAGCATACAGGAAAAGAAGCCCAAACCAGGACAGTGGATCCTTAAAAGATCTGTCAGTAACCTGAGAGCTCTGATTTCAGTGAATCAGGCACTGACTACTTTCTGCTATTCTTTCTTATTTTTACTTCCCAATCTTCCCAGAAATGAGCAAACGCAGCAATACACCCACATTCGAAATCGCAGTCTTTGCTACTGCGAAGCGTACCTGCAGGCGTACAGGTAAATCTGATGCTACGGCTGCCCACCAAGAGAAGCAAGCGAGGCACTTCCATCTGCCTCATCCTTTACCCAAGCACTCGGGTGTCAACACCATGGTGACAATTATTGACTAAACTCAACGGAGACTGACTGGCTGTCACATTATGCTTGTTTCTAGTTTTTATGTTTTTCTAGTTTGCTGGCAATCAGGAAGGAAGGGATCGGGATGAGAATCTTAAAATATACAGAGAAATCCAAGTACTGTTAGGACACTGGGTTGAACTATCCCTGCTAACACACAGCATACATAATATGTGAACACACGCATGATGTTTTCTCAATAAAAACAATACACAGTGAACTTCCAAGCTATTTGCTCCCTCCTCTTTAGTCCAGCCCAGTACTGAAGACACTGTAATCCTAAATCCTTTTTCTCTGCATTAAAAACTGTACCTCACAGTACTTCCTGTCAATAATGAGAATCAGCTGTAGAACTTTTTTAAAAAGCAAATATCCTAGCTATACCCAGATGCACCAATTCTTGGATTAGAGTGAGAACTCATGACTCTGCATTTTTAAAAACTATTATTCAAATGTAAGATGCTGCTTAAACACAGTTCTTCCAAGTGATTTTACACATTTGTTTCATTGCAATCATACATTAAATTCTAAAATTAATTCTGGCAGTTATGGAGAAGAAAGTACACGTATGCTTTATACACATGTTTGAAACACGAAGCAGTTGACTCTCCAGAGTAGTGTTGCTCCTGCCGCAGCACCCAGTACAGGACGTATTCTAGATGGTGCAGAAGCAAAATGTTGGCTCAGAAGTCAGCATCGTTCCGTAGGACTTAAGATATAATCAAGAAGTTTATTAAGAAATTAAGTCATACTATATCACAAGTTACTGAGGTTTAGGAGTTCATTTAATGCTGTAATTGGAACCTAGCCTACCAGAAAGGTAATGTTTACTTTGCATTATTAAATCCTATGCAAGAAGAACATAATTGATATTGTCAGATAATACATTTGGTTTTTAGGCACCTTCTGCCTGTTCTATACTCCGAAGAATATTCTGAGATTGCAAGACTGAAATTGGTCTTTTATGTGTGCTGAGAAGAATCTTCTTAATGCAATATAACCAGAAACAAGCCAATGAATGAAAATAAAAAAGGTATATTAGAGAGGCACTAAAGCTGGAATCAATTATTTGTAAATTACATTGTAAGAACCTCATTTCAAATTACCCCAGTTCTGTCAATACTTTTTCAATTAGAAAACATAAATTTGAAGTTATTAAACATGTTTGTTTGCAAAATCCAGTTTTAAATTTCACATATTTGTCTCATATAAAACTATATCAGAGGTCTTTCAGAACTATAAAGAAAGTCTCAGTTATTGGTGGTGRTGATGGTGGTGGTGGCTGTGGTGGTGGTGATGGCGACAGAGCCAGAGCTGAAAGCTAAGGTCTTTCCTGTAAGATATTAGTATCAACCTTAACATGAAGCTTGAGACGGGTCTACACATTTATTTAGGCTTCATTAGCTTCTCAGCTAGGTAGACAAGGGCCAGGGAAGTACAGTGTGTCTCCCTTTGGGTTAAGACTAGAGCCAGAAGGATCCAGGGTTTCCCCACAGGAAGTGCTGACACACCAAATTTCCATCCATAGTTCACACAGGCATTAATTGTCCTCTCCTTGGTCCACCCAAACATTGGTGAAATGTCAGGATGTTATTCCCGTGTGCTGATCAGGAAGGATCTTCTTAAGGCTTAAATGCAGCTATAGCTTTTCTGAAGGATTGGTCGACTGAAATTCAACTCTGTAAAACAAGAGCACTTAACGCCTATTCGGGAGTTCACCTCTGAGTAAAGAGCACATGATAGATAACACAGTGCTAGGCATATCATCTTCCGGACTGAACAAATTTAGATGTATTGTCTTCCAACTTTTGCTATTGTTCTATGTACCAAGAACTGAAAAACCAATGCCTATGGATCCAGTCTGGCCTTCAACAGTTATTCTAAATCACATGTTATTGTATCACAACCATATCCAGTCAATTTTTTTTTGTCTGTGGCTGCTGTGTGTTTCATAACAGAGATGACAAGTTGTGAAAGACCTTGTGACCCCCCAAGGCCTATAGTCTTTGGTTTGCTTCAGAAAAGTTCTGTTGATCTATTCTGGCCTGCTGAGATCACTTTAATATTACTTCATCCATAGTGACATTTTAATGTCTCTTTAGATAGAATTAGCCACAAATTCACCTCCAATATTCAGGAAGATATTGAATCAAATATGAGGAAAGTTTTAAGGAACAAGATAAAACTACTTCTGAGGCTGACAATGACTTCCTTGTATTGACTACTTTAAAGAAGTTTGAATGTATGAGATGATCGATGACTTATGAACTGAATATTTGTCTTTGACCATGTAAAAGAAATTAAAGTTTGGAGTTCAAGTGCTCACTGTCTTCCTCCCCTCAAATTATTTCAAGCCTACAATTTTCTTTTATCCTTCAATTCCAATTTAACACCATCTTCAGAAAGTTGGTATTTTCTGCAGTGGTTCCCCACAAGCTAGTGCGTTTCTGGTCTCCAACTGGCGGAGCTGTTCGGGAAGGTTCTAGAACCTTCAGGAGGTCTAGCATCACTGGAGGTAGTGGGTCACTGGGGACTAGGAATGGTCATGACGTTTTATAGTCCTGTACCACTTCCTGTTCTCTCTCTCTCTGCTTCTTGAGTATGCATGCCCTGTGACTAACCAGTCTTCTCCAGCCACCTCCCATACCTGTTTCCATGTCTTTCCAGATGGACGGACAGACAGACCATATCTCTCCAGAACGTTAATTCCATCAGGTATTTCATCACAGCAACAGGAAAAGAAGCGAGGACACTCAGCTTCTTCACCCAGCTACCGTTGTCTGGCAGAGCTCCCATCATCCAGAAGGAGACTAGCTAGCTATCACTGATGATTTTATCTTCCTAAGGACATACCCACACAGCATTTCCCAGATTCCCTTTGGTCAGGAGTTCCCAAGCAGCTGATTTCTTACCCCAAGATGGATTGCAAAAATGATGTCYATTGTTGCCAGGCCCATCACAGAAGAGCTCTAGTTGATGGTCCTCTGCTCCCTTTCCTCGGCATCTTTATGGCAGACGAGTATGGTGGTATAAGATGCCAGCTACAAAACATGGCTGAGCCTCATGCTACAAGTTTCATGGACCTAAACCAAGGGAAGTGGTACATTCTTGTAGTTCCAGTACTTGGAATGCTGTGGCAGGTAGGATGTGAGTTTGAGGTCAGCCTTGGCACAGCCAGTCCATACTGAGCCCTTGCTTCAAACAGGAGGAGGGAGAGAGAGAGGGAGAAGGAGCTGAAGTGGCCAAGGTCCTAGTAAGTGAACCTAGATGCCCAGATCTGCCCTGAGAGAACCAGCCTTCACTTAGCTACTCTCAGAAACTGCAAGTTTAGCAGGTTGAGACCTAAATACAACACAAACTTCTAACATATTTCATCCCATAAATATGTCTGTGACAAGGTACAGTATGTGTTTCCCAGCTATATCATAATTCCTCCAAATGTATTATCAAAGGCCACATATGAAAATTCTCAGTAACTCACTCCCTTGAACCAAGGAGTTTGCATTCATGTACAGTGGCTTTGGGTACCCTGTGTATATATATCCTCATTAATCTTAGCCTATATACTTCTACAGCCTAGCACTTTTGACCTTAATCCAGTTACCTGTTACCGATTGTGAAGAAGAATATACAATGGGAATTAAACTTTGCTCTTCTGATTATAATGTAAATACTGTAGAGCTTCTTCAAAAGAGATTCTCTCCTGTCCTTTCTRTCTGGTGTTAGTATGTGATGTGACCATTAGTGAGTTTCTTTCATTTCCTTAAAACGTCACACTAGGCTATGGCCTTGCTGACACTCACTGATGAGTTTTCTGCCACTGTTTTACTGATTTATACCTGGTCATGTGTCATTCCTGCTTATGTTACTTTTATGTGCCAACTGAGTAAATACCTTGTCAGATTACATAATTTCTTTCCAATTTCTCATTAGGGCTCTCCATACCTTCTCTCAAGAGCGCGATAGTTGTTGGTTCTGTCTTTACTGTTTTAGACTTACAAATTAGATCACAATGTCTCCTGTTTATTTCCTGCCTTTCCATAGTACTCCAATGAGGACAGAGATTTTTCCCTCTTATTAAGAACATGGCCTGCCACTCAGATCTGTATTTGTTGACTGCATGGTGGAAATACTTGTTTTTGTTCCCTGCATTTTACCCAAGATGCTTTCTACAGCTCAGAACAATTCCTAATTCCTGTGAATTAGTCTATCGTCTTTCTTCTCTTCATTACCAGAGCACCAATTATTACATGATACTTTTTTCTCCAAGGCACTCAGCTGTTGCTGCATATATTTGGACACCTGACAAGTTGTGAAAAGCTCCACATGCTGGCCACACYGAGGTCCATGAAATGTGGGCTTGTCTATCATTGGCTCCAGATATCCAGCAAGAAACCTCTCAGATGACTCCAGTGCACAACCAGTGGAGTCACTACAGGCTTCCTGCTATGTCTATTGTGGTTCTCTGTCCTGATAATGAAACTGTACTCCAGAGAATAATAAACATGACATTGTGCTGTGGATTTGGTTTAATGCTTGCATTATGGGTTCCCAAATTCCATGAGAATCCTGCATGTAAGACAGTGTGGGTCCCTGCCTCAAGYTGGTTCTAATTGGTAAATAAAGTTGCCAGTGGCCAATGGCTGGGCAGTGAGACAGGCTGGACTTTAGATTTCCTGGGCAAGGGAACTGGGGGAAGAAGASAGACAGAACCCCCATACTGGGGAAGCGGAAAGATCAGGCCTGGGAAGTGCAGAACAAAGAAACAGCATATTAAGAGTCATGGATCATGGCCCATGGGTGGGGGGGTTGGGGGGTATGGGGGGTGCTGCTGCAGGCTGTGGCAGCCAGGATGGGATTTAGGTTTTAGTAAGTAAGAATTCAGGAATTTTGGAGAGGGGAGTGTGCTAGCTGCATGAAAGTTTGGGAGTGGCCCCACCACTGAGCTGCTTAGGGTATATTAAATATAAGGCTGTGTGTGTGTGTGTGTGTGTGTGTGTGTGTGTGTGTGTCTTTCATTCGAGAATCCAGAAGAACATTGGCGCAGGTAGTGAGGAACTTGTGCTGCCACCACAGGGTAACTAGAGCTTAGAGTGGGTTAATCTACTACAGCAACAACATCTTGTGAAGAACCACTGAAGAGGGGGATAAAGATGTATTGTTTCCTATGAGAGGCACTGCACTAAGGGTTTTCACATACTGTTTCAAGCATAACTCACATTGTCTATTAAGGAGGTTACAGAGCTGCCCTGTGCAACCAGGAAGCTAGGGCTAGTGAATCCCAGGAAGGAGATAGCCCTTGGGATTCAGTGGGTGGTCAAGAAGCTCCTGTCTGTTCTTTTTTAACTTACTGAGACACATAAGACAGGGGTTTTCAGGTGCAATATTTCACTGTCTATTCACCTAAGGTTTCTAGATCATCAGGAATCCAGTTAATGGTATATTTCCAATAAACAGTATTTATATGGGTCACACCTATACCAAAAAATGTCACTTGCTGCTTGTCTGGAATTCAAGTTTACCTAGATATCTCCTCATTTTACGTATTAAGTTTGACAACCCTACCCACAGGGAAGATGAGGGAAAGCCTGGAGATTCTGCTGAAAGAAAGGGTATAACTCCTGTAATGTCCTATGTTGAGGCTAAGGATGCTGCCCACAAAGGCCCAATTCTCAGGGTGCCCTTCAATGTCCAGCTTCAGTACACCTCACATTAAAATACAGTTTGAAGCAATGTTAGGAAAGATTACATACTCTTAACCACATCCTGTCCCTGGGAACTTTTGTCATGTGTTTTAAGAAAGGCTTATTTTATCCTGCCTCTGGTCACATTTTCTAATGCCTACACCACTTGCACTTGCTGTGCTCTGCAACAGGGACAGCCTCCCTGGTCCTGGTGTCCCTTCCTSAGAGAGGGGGAGGGGCAGGCGGCTGCTAGGTTCAGACATGTCTTTCTRTGCTTTTTCTTTCAGCCTTAAGGTGGTTTTGTTTTGTTTTGTTTTGGGACTAAGAGCTTCTAAAGCTTTGTGGTTTCATTTAAGACACCCCGTCTCTGCAGTCCTCCTTATACCAATTGAACTTAGCTGCAATTAGCGCAGAGGAATCTGGGACTGGAAAGGGGGTGTGACATGTGGCCATATGTTAAAGGGAGAAGATAGCTGTGTGAGAAGTAGCTCACTGTAAAGAGAGTGATGTTTCCTTAGCTACCACCACTGTACGTGAGCACCGTTAATATGATAGCGTGTGTTTAATGGCTGTACAGCTGCACTGCTGCCCATGCAGATGTTTCCTTAGCTACCACCACTGTACGTGAGCACCGTTACTAGGATAGTATGTGTTTAAGGGGCTGTACAGCTGGACTGCCATCCATACAGATGTTTCCTTAAAAACTCTAACTCAGGAACATTGGAATGAATTTTACCTCCGTGATTATATAGAAAGTAGATCACAGCTTGTGAGTAGAGCTAAGTAAATTTAACTTTTACATATGCATTTGATTTGGAAACTTGTAAAAGGGTGCTGAAGATTCTTTCAAATATTACCTTTAAATATGGTATTAAGTGGTTAAATTTGGTTAACATTTTGAAAAATATTTCTTTAAAAAGTTGTGCCTAAACATTTTCTCATGGCAGTTTTGGGGCTTCAAAAGATAACATTTATTTTATCAGATGGAACATTAATGTATCTGTGCTTGTAAACACTGATTTGCAAATAGATGATTGTGTCATAGAAGGTTATAATTTGATTTTCTTCTCAAAGCAAACATTACTTGCTATCCAGTCTCTCTCTCTTTCTCTCTCTCTGTGTGAGTGTATAAGAGTGTGTATACATATGTGTATGTGAGTGTTATTTTTAGACAGAGGATTACARTACTTTAAAGTTAATAGTACTAGTGAGTACTATTAGTAGCACTAACAGTAATAGTAGTAATAGTAGTAGTGAGTACTACTTTTCCCCCAAAAGAATCAACCATAAGTTCTAAAATAAAAATAAAGAGTTCAATGCACGTTACATGAAGGAGATGGAGKGTGGTTAGTGGGGCAATAAAGGCAGCCAGTGGTCAGTTGTGGTGAGAGAGGGGATGGGGGAATAGAGTTAAGAAAATCAGCAAAAATACAGTATGAATGAAATGCCACTATTGCTAAACTTAGTCCAAAATATTAAGAGCAAATATAAAAGAGCCAGAGGCCTGGGTGCCCAATGAGTATTATCTGTGTTAGCAGCAGCTTCATAATCCTAACCATCATGTGTGTTAGTCAGCTTCCTGTCACTGTGAAAAAATCCATGAAAAACAAAGGAAAGTTTCATTTTGGCTCAAATTTCAGAATTTGGTCTGTGGTTGCTCAGAGTGTGGATGAGGGGGAGAAGGATATATTGGTACAGAAATGTGCGGAAGAAAGCTCCATACTTCATGGCAGATACAGAGAGAGATAGAGGGGAGAGGAGAGTGGAGAGAGGGAGAGAGAGGAGGGAAGAAGATAAGGCACATAGTCTGCCTACTTACTTCAGAAAGTCCTGCCTCCTAGCCAGTTCATCCATAAACAACAGAATAAGAGGCTAGCACTTTCATGAATTCCTCATTAGAATAGAATAGAATAGAATAGAATAGAATAGAATAGAATAGAATAGAATAGAATAGAATAGAATAGAATAGAATAGAATAGATCCATCAGCTGTCACCCACATCTTTAATAGCCAACCTTTCAAAAGACACATCAATTCAAAATATAACATGGCAACCAAAAATAGAGTTAAATGAAATATAAGGTTTCATATTTTTGTGTGGCATACCCAGTAGTAACACTGATATGATTTCCATCTCCCCACAGTTGATGTTGTTTTCAGCATACACGTAAACACATATAGTTATGGGTTCTAAGGGTATTGATTCTATAACAGAGAAGGAACAACAAGGGGTACGTTTAACCAAGCACCTTTCCTTTGGAGTACTAGAAGTAAACTCAAGAAACAGATTCACAGCTTTGGAATCTCTGACTCTGGAGACGGCAGGAAGGTCATTAGGTCCTTACTCAGAAATCACCGTGGTCTGCACATTGTTCATTGTTTTCGCTGTATTTGTCTTTCTTTGAGAATGGGAAGCATTGGTGTAAGTGACTGTACAGAAATGTGGCCTCACTACCTTCCTGCCTCACAGATCATCTAGGAATACTGTGAATGATACCCAACTCACAGGATAAAACATTAGTTGAAGGACACACTAGACATCTTTAAATTCGACCTTAAAATGCCCATCATATTTTAAGAATCCCAGGCAATCCCATCGCACCCTTGTTCAGTCTTAAGTCACCATACTTCAAAACCTGCCTTAAACTATGCTAATGTTCCTATATGCTACCATGTTCTCAATCATGGTGAAGCCTCTGAAGACRAGTTTCTCTCCTCACTGCAATTAACCAATGGTTGGTTCTAGAAAACAAAATTTCTGAATATTTAAGGGGCCAGCTTTTCCTCATTCATTTGTTTATTCGATTTACATCCAGATCAGAGCACATCTCTCCTTCCAGTACCTCCCTCACACAGCCCCTTCCTTCACTCCTCCCTTTTTCTCTGAGAAGGCAGAGGTCCCCCTGGGTACCAATCCTGTCTGGCACCTCAAGTCACTGCAGAACTAGGTATATCCTCTCCCACCGAGGCTAGACAGGCTAGACAAGGCAGCCTAGTTAGGAGAACATGATCCACAGGCAGGCAAAAGAGTCAGGGTAAGTTACAGCTCCAGTTGTTGGGAGACTGCATGAAGACCAAGCTGCACATCTACTACRTATGTGCRAAGGGGCCTAGGTCTAGCCATTGTATGCCCTTTGGTTGGTGGCTGTACCCAAGGGTTCAGGTTAATTGACTCTGTTGGTCTTCCTGTAGACTTTCTATCCATTTTGGGTCCCTNAGAGGGATATGTGTAGCATGCTGGCAGAAGGCCAAAGGAATGACCATAATGGACTCCCAGGTTAGGCAGGGGCTCTTCTTGTTAAGGGATCAGAAGAGACTATGAACTAAATTTTGACTGGAACAGTACAGAAGAGGGAGAAAAAAAAAGAACAAGCGTCTACAAACTTGAAAATCATGCACATCTAAGTACTGTGGCTTTCTACTATAGGAAGCCTGAGGTGGTRGGCATGTTTGATTARAGTGTCAGCGTCAGCATGAGTATCAGCAACTCTGCCTCAGAGCTGCAACCTGTGTTTTCTCCACTGGACTGCTCAGTTTCTCATTTATTGCTTCTAATCTAYGTTTGTCTAAATAAAAATCTTAGATTTTCATTATCAGTGGTTCAACCTTCTTAATGGTATGGCCCTTTAATAGAGTTTCTCATGTTGTGCTGACCCCTAACCATAAAATTATTTTCTTTGCTACTTCATAACCATAAGTTTGCTAGTTATGAATTATGTTTTTTTTCTATGGTCTTAGGTGATACTTGTGAAAGGGTCAATTGACCCTGAAAGAAGTTGCACCCCACAGGTTGAGAACTACTGTCCTGGACAATTCCCTAAAGTCCAAACCAATAGACTAAAACWTAGTATCATGTAGGTGTGTGTGTGTGGGGGGGTGTCATTTGAAATGGGATGGGTTTATGAAGCAAATCCGTGCTGATTTGCTGACTCACGCTGCCTAGCCAGGGTGTCTTCGAAACCAGTCAGACATCAGTGGCTCACACACAGGCAGTGTGCTGTCCACCTCTGGAAATGTTGGATGCATTTATTTTCTGTTCTTTGAGAACTTCTCTCACGTTTCTACAGAAGAAACATATGGATAACATAARCACAGTCATATAATATGTTTAAAATGGGTATGATTTTTAATAGTTTGTGAAATCCATTTTGACCTCTTTTCCAGAAAGAAAAAATATGATACACTTTACAGTGGATAAGTTCAGTGAGTGATTTATATGCTATCTTGAAAGTCATGTTTTTCTACATGACCAACATATTCCAGCTTAAAGGTTTCTAATTGATCATGTACTTCAAAGACCTTAGTGTGTACATGCACAGAACCTCAAAAGAATGAGCTCAGTACAGGACTCCCTAGTAAATGCTTGTTACCAATGAGTAGGAGGCACAACAACTCATCAGTGAGCCACTAAAGTG
>BDUI01001246.1:133439-153329 GCA_002335545.1 Apodemus speciosus
GTGCGTGCATGTGTATAAAAGTACAATTGGAAAGGTTATTTAAGTCATGGGAATTAAAAGTCATTGTAATAAAGGGTCTAGAATATCTGTTTTTTGTTTGTTTTGTTTCATTCTAACAATGATAGTCTGTGATATTTAGCAAGTTAGTTAGTTAGCCTTGGTGTCTGTTTTTCAACTACAGTAGGGTAATGAATGGGACTGGAGATGTGGTTGAGTGGCTAAGAACAGACACTGCTATTGAAGAGACCTAAACTTCCTGTACAATCACCCATGTTAAGTGACTCACAACCACCTTTAACTCCAGCACTAGGGATCCTATACCTCTGGCTTCCAAGGGCACTTGTACTCACATGCATACACACACAGACATAATTACAATTTAAATATTTTTTTTTAAAAAAAAGATTTATTTATGTATATGAGTACACTGTAGCTGTCTTCAGACACACCAGAAGAGGGCATATAATTCTATTACAGATGGCTACAAGCCATCATGTGGTTGCTGGCAATTGAACTCAGGACCTCTGGAATAGCAGTTGGTGCTCTTAACCACTGAGCCATCTCTCCAGCTGAAATAAATCTTAAAAAATTAAATAAAACAGGGAATATTATTTTTTAAAAGATTTATTTCTTTATTATATGTAAATACACTATAGCTGTCTTCAGACACTCCAGAAGGGGGCCATCATGTGGTTGCTGGGAATTGAACTCAGGACCTCTGGAAGAGCAGACAATGCTCTTAATCCTCTGAGCCATCTCTCCAGCCCCAGGATTAATATTTTTAAAAAGAATAAAAATTGTTTAAAAAGTCTTTTCACTGCTCTGACAAACCTATGTTTTCTTCTTAACATTTTATTAAAGTTTTATGTTTCAGTTTTAAATCTTAAATTCTCCTATATAAAAAGTGAATTTATTACTTTGTACAATATATATGAAGGTCCATTTTTTATTTCTTTAAGATATCTAATTATTACTGTTCCAGCAGCCTGGCCAATTTGACCTTCCCTCATGGGTGTGTCTTCGGCCTATTACTGGGGATTCTCTTGTTTTTCTTTTGCTTTAAGGGGTGGAGAGAGGTGCATGGTTTAAAATCTTTGCTCTAAGGCTGTCTTTAAGTTTTAACTATTCATTCTTTCAGGAGTGTCTGTCTGCTTTGGCAAGCTTTTTCTTATTTTTCAAAATTATAATCTCTGGCCCTTTCCATGTAGTTAAAATTGTACAGCTGTGAAAACCTTGCTGAGATTTTATAACAGGATTGTATTATTTTTTAACTTTGAATGTYCTGTATGCTTACTTTTAAGTGTAGGTCTCATGTTACTGACTTCTCATTGCCAGTGGGAATCTGAAGTGCAGATACATATCTATTCTTGAGATTTCCCTATGAGTCTCCGGCAGCCACGGCATTAGAAGCCAATTCTTGTCATCAAGTGATAGTTAAGACTGTGTAAAGGGACTATGAGATAGTGTAGAACTGTGTACAATCAGGAAAAATATTAAGATAATCCAGGAGGAGGAGAAACGCAGAAATGCATAAGTAAGGCTGTGTGGGAATGAGGAGGACATGAGTTAAGACAAAGTTGTGAGGAGTATTTGCAACAAATTGGAGAAGGTGGTTGGAGAAGAGGGGGTCTRCTTGGAGAGCTCAGCATCCTGGGGGGCTTTAGACATGGGTCTCCTGGATTGTCAAGCTTGGTACTTGATACAGAGTCAATTTTTCTTTCCTTTTTTTTCTTTTTTCTCTTTCTTTCTCTCTCTCTTTCTCTTTCTTTCTTTCTTTTTAAGACTTTGAAAGTAAGAATAACATCATTTCTGAGAGAAAGTCTGAGAAGAAAYGCAGTTGGTAGGACAACTTTGGAAAATGTACTGGAGCAGCTTGAGGGGTTAATCAGGGCCATGACTCTCACTTGATAGCAGAAAAGGACAGTGCCTCAAATCTGTACAACTTCTTGTAGAGCGCCATTAAACACGCTCATTCATTCATTCATTCATTCATTCAGTTAATTAATTAGTTATTTAATTATTTGGATTTTGTGGTTGTTATATTGTTTTTGAGAGAAGGGCTCACTATCAGACTGACCTCAAACACATAGAGATCTGCCTGCCTCTGCCTCTTAGTGCTGGGAGACAAGGTCCCCCTATATAGACCAGGCTGGCCTGGAACTCAGAGTGCTATCTGATTTCTTTCTAGGTGCCGGAATAACAGAATAAATGTAAAATATCAAAATATATTATTTTATAGGAATAGTTTTAAGTTTAGATAGGAACAGTTGTAAGAACCAAAGGTTCAAAAAAATATAAAGGGAAAACTAAAAGTTAAGTAAATTCTAATTGAACTCTTCACTGATTGAATCAAAGGCTACTAATATTTGTGTGTTTGGGTGGCATGCCTGTCATTTTGTACTTAGAACAGAAGCCATCTATTAAAAAAAGTAAGAAAGTGTTAATTATGTATTTATGGTATGATTTCAAACCATGTTTTCTTTTACCTCTCGAATTGTTTTTTTCTGTCTACAAACAGTACCTGAATATTCAGTCTGACTTCAGTGTTCTGTCTTCTTCATGACCTGTACATAATGGTATATATAGTAAGCTAAGAATGTTAGCATATTCTACTAGACATATGAGAGTCAGGACTGAGTGTTTATCCCTGGGATAAGGTTTGTTTCTTTTGTTGTTTTTGTGAGACAGGGTTTCTCTGTGTAGCCCTGGGTATCCTGGAGCTCACACTGTAGACCAGGCTGGCTTCGAACTCAGAGAATGACTTGCCTCTGCCTCCCTAGTGCTGGGATTAAAAGCATTTACCACCACTACCCAGCCTGAGGGTAAGTTTTAATGTTGTGTGTGTTTGAGGTCAAATTCTGGTTATGATTCTTACTAACTTGGCAATCATGGGGATTTAACAATTCCTAAATCTTAGTTTCTCCATTTAAAAGAAGGAAGATAGTTCTTACAAGAATGTTCCTGGAATTAGTGAGTTAATATGTGAAAAGAATTTGATATTCTGCCTGACAGTTTTATGATTGTAATGTTATGACTATTACTTAGAGTTTATAACACAGTCATTGCTTCCTAGGCAGAGTAGAAGTTCTATAGATTGGGGTTTGGAATTGGTGGCTGTTCTGAAGGAAGGCTTAGCAGCATGGTAGTAATAGTGATTAGAATGAACTGGTGGATGCAGGGCTTATGAACTCTGGGATTGATTCCTGCCTTGTCTTGTAGGAATGTAAGTGCATTCCTAGCTCTGGCATGGCGCTAAGTATATTATTCTATGTCAAATATATTTGAATAGAAGCCATTCAAAGACTTTGAACCCCCATACATATGGAGCACACTCAAACACTGTGCATGTCATTTTACCCCTTCATTAGTACATTATCTCCAAAATTCCAGTTTTGAATTGTTTTGGCTCTGAGTCACTGTAGGTTTTTACCAGATTTTGTAAACTGATAACTGTTTGTCTGTGCTGGTGGGATGGTGAAGTTGGGAAAAGAAATGTTAATCTTTCTGTGTTGGGTTTTGTGAGGAACACACTCAGTTTTCTCCTATTTATTTTCCTGAAGATGCCAAGATTAGTCTCTTGCTATCACTGCTCCCTGCTTCCGTCTCCCATTGCTTCTACTTCTGATACCTTTTATTCCAAATGTGAAGTGGGAGTTTTTACTGTTTTTGTCAGTGAGAGAGCAAATAGCTGCTAAAAGGTCTCTTGTTACCATTCTTTACAGAGCTGTACAGGCCATGTAAAACATCCCCGTGTCTGGATTGGGTCTTTGAGGAAGACTTAAGGGCGGTCCACTATTCTGCTTTGAGCTATCTAAGGACTTTGTTCAGTGACTTTGGTCATACTGCCTGGATTTGATTCCTAGTTCAGTTTCCTATTGTAGAGTGTCCCTGAGTATATTAATGACATTCTCTGTAGCTTAGTTTCCATGTGAAACACAGAGGCAACATGCATTAGTTCTTTTTGTCTGCAAGAGGTACATTCCTAATAGTGAATGCCTAAAATCTGTAGTTTCTACTATTAGTTCTTCCTGTATCATTTTCCTCACGTATTCCTACCTGTGATGAAGTATACTATATAAGTTAGGTCCGGAAATAAGCAATGATACTTAGAATGAGATAGAGCAGTTATGACAGTGTACTGTCTTAAAATTGCTAGCATCATAACATTGCTTTTGTGTTTTGAACTAATTGTTCAGGAAAATAAATTTTGCTTGAACATAAACACTGGCATACTGTGACATTTTGTCTGATTACCAAGATGGCTGCTAGGAGACTAATGAGTAGGTAGTGCATGTGCTAGGCAAAGATGATTTTGCCTCTCTGGCTGGATGGAAGGGTCTGGCACCAGAATTCATCACACTGAGACTAGCACATAGATCAGAGTTTATGAGTTGCTTATTTTTGGAATTGTGTGTGTGTGTGTGTGTGTGCGTGTGTGTGTGTTTGTGTGTGTGTGTGTGTGTGTGTGTGTGTGTTTCCAGATTACAGTTCATTTGTAGGTAAGAGAAGAAGTACGGGAAGGGGAAGCGTAGAGTCTGGGATGGGTGGTGATGGGAGGTGGACTATTGCATCTTCCTCAGAGTTGTCAGGATGAGGGCAATTATAGTTGCAGTCCTCCGCTGTCCCTTGTAATTATGCTTGCAGTGCTAAGCATCTCTCAATGCTAGGTCCCCTTTTCAGTAAGTGCTGCTGTTTGTATGTGGTAGGTTCTAGGGACATAGAGGTGAGTAAAACAAAGTCCCTGGTGCCAGAAACCTAACAAGGCAGAGGAAAGAAGGGAACTCTGCCTGTGCAGAGTTTGGTAACTGGTACATAGAGAAGGAGATTGTACTCAGTGAGGAAGGACAATGAAGGAAAGGCTGAAGATGGTTTGTAGAGGATGAGTTGGGATTTCTGAAGGAAAGAACTTTCACAAAGTGGGTGGGGCACATTATCAGGTCAGGGCTACTTGGAGAACATTGAGGAGAAAATATTTATTATCATGTGCACACTTAATTTATCATATGTGCACACCTTGAATTTAATTCAAGTGCACACGCACACACACAGTGTGCTTTTTTACTCCTAACTTGCTGTCTTTCCTGGTCTGAGTATTTTCTGTTCTCTCGCTTAATACCGTAAGGTGCTGAGCCTGAAGCTCACTGCTTCAGCTAGGCTGCCTGATGGAGAGCGCCTAGGATCTGCTCCCGCCCCTTTTCAGTCGCATACTGAAGTTACAGGTATGCGTGGTCACGATCAATTTTTACATGGATGCTAGGGATTTGAACTCAGGTCTTCATGCTTGCATAGCAAGTGTTCTTACCCATGGAGCCATCTCTAGCTTTTTTGGGATTTTCTGACAGAGATAACTTGCCTTTTAGAAATAATGGTAAAGCATTTTAAAGCACTTTTACAGTTGTTGAGACTGCATATACTTATAGTACCCAGACTGCTTTTGAACTCTTGCACTCAAGTCATCTTTCTGCCTTAGCCTGGCAAGTACCCAGGACCACAAATACACAGAACAACAACTCTCTTTCAAGAAAGAAGTTACAGTTTTGGATTTAGGTATCTAAAGTAAATTCTGTCCTGCCAAATATATTGACCTAGTGTTTTCGTGTGGATAATATCTAAATAGGTACTTAAATAATAACCTTTAAGCTATATGCTATACATTAATGTATTCAAGTACTTTTGCACCGTTAGCTGTAGAGGGAGTTTTTATTTATAGAGTAACTAGTATAAGGATAATGAGAGGAAAAATGATCCAGACTGCCCAGGTAACCCAGCGTTGATTTCTCTATACAGCCTATGTGTGGGTAGTGTTTACTAATCTGCAGTGTTAAGAACGGAAACCTGAAAAACACAACTAATTCTCTTCTGCTGGTGAGAATAAAGAGTTTACAGGTAACCGGACAAAAACTTCTAGTGTAGGTAGTTATTCCCAGTATTTTGTTACTAAAACCTAATTTAAAATATTAATTTAAGTCAGCTCTGTAATACAAGTTTGTTTTTTCTCTGGCAAGCTGTAGAGGGTGCTATAACCTTAGGAATAATGTGCACTGGTTTTAACTAGCTACAGGAATTAAATGGGCAGTGTCAGTATTTAGAGATTGATACTACATAATATGTTAGTCTGCTTGGTTGAAAAAATGTGTTTCATCTTTTAAGAGTCTCTTTTCTTTTTCTTTTCTTTCTTCTTTTTTTCTTTCTTGTGTGTTTTTTTTTTTTCGTTTTTCGTTTTGTTTTTTTTTATCTAATTTCTCACTATGTTAATATGTGTCTTAGGCTGGCCTCAAACTTAGATTCTCCTTTCAAGCACGTGCCACATCTGACATGGTTGTCTTTCATTATATTGGTTGGAATAATAAACTGTTATCTCTCCCATTCTCTTCCCTTTCCCAAAGGTCTTATATCAAAAGATAATTAAACCATGTAATGGAGATATATTTAGCTAAGTCTTTTTTAGTAGAGAAATAAACCTTGTAATAGGAATATATTTTAGCTAAATCCTTTTCAGTAAAGAAATAGCTTTGGAAGACAAGTTATTTCACCAAAGGGGAATTTAAATTTTTGATAGAATCTATTATTCAGAGAATTTATATAATATTCCATGAATTCCAAACTTTTTTTGGGGGGGGGTTTCGAGACAGGGTTTCTCTGTGTAGCCCTGGCTGTCCTGGAACTCACTCAGTAGACCAGGCTGGCCTCGAACTCAGAAATCTGCCTGCCTTTGCCTCCCAAGTACTGGGATCAAAAGTGTGCGCCACCACCGCCCAGCGAATTCCAAACTTTTAACATTTACATATTTTTGGTAACTTGGATTCAATTTCTGTGCACTGAAGAGTTTTGGCATTTGAAATTTGTTAAATTAGTCTGAGCAGTAGATTTTGTTGTTTTGGGATTTTTTTTTTCCCCCGAGACAGGTTTTCTCTGTATAGCCCTGGCTGTCCTGGACCTCACTCTGTAGACCAGGCTGGCCTTGAACTCAGAAATCTGCCTGCCTCTGCCTCCCAGAGTGCTGGGATTGCAGGCGTGCGCCACCACCACCCGGCTTGAGCAGTAGATTTTGAAGCAGAGGATGTTGAGATAACTTAATATTTATTTATTTATTTTTTGTTTTTTGTTTTTTTTCGAGACAGGGTTTCTGTGTGTAGCCCTGGCTGTCCTGGAACTCATTCTGTAGACCAGGCTGGCCTCAGAACTCAGAAATCCCGCCTGCCTCTACCTCCCAAGTGCTGGGATTAAAGGCGTGCGCCACCACCGCCTGGCAATTTAAAAACTTAATTTTTAAAAAAACAAAACAAAACTGGTATATCTAAGTATCTCCTTTTCCAAGTTGTAGGCAGGTTTAAACAGCTCTGAGGCATAGCTTGTTTCTTCATTTTCTCCTGAAACTGTATTTTCTTTATTTATTTTGAAGTTCTGTCCTTAAAAACTTAAGCAAACGTTTTACCCTTCTCCCCTCTCCCCAAAGTGACAAGTTGTTGTCTGCAGTGGGGAAGGGATTGGTGGTGTGCAGGCTTTCTCATTTGGTTGCTCTGTCTTTGTTTACTCTCAAGGCACCACCTTCCATGGTCAGCACTGAGCAGCGCCAGCATGCAGAGCACATATTCCTATCATTTAGGAAATCCAAGTCACCATTTGCAGTTTGCAGGCATATTTTGGGTAAGTTTTCACTTTAAAAATATTTTCACATAACCGGAGCTATTTTTTCTATCTTGAATGTTAGTTATTATAAATCCCTTTTAATACAAGCAGGTTTGTGCAGTTAGTCATTTTCACTAAGGATTTTTCTATTGCAGTTGGTATATTTAAAGTATTTTGTGAAACTAGAAAGGAAGCTTAGGGAGAAGGATCTATTTTTTTGTTTGTTTGTTTTTTGTTTTTTGTTTTTCTGTTTTCAAATGGTATATCATCATAGGAATTGTAATTAAGTTCCCTAATGCTTGTTTGAAAATTAAGATTGTTTAGGGGAAGATCTGTATTTTCTCTCTTAGTTCTTTTCCATTTTTTCTTTTTAAAAATTGGTTTATACTTAGCTTCCTTAGCCAAATTAGTCACTTTTGGGAAGGTTATCAATAAATAAAGGAGTGAATTGTACTTATGTCTAACATATACAGGAGTGGTTTCTTACAAAACACAGGAATGATTGTTCTCTTGTCTGAGACAGCATTTTCTGAGAGTTGTATATAATGTTGCGGTTTGCCTCTTCTGTACTTTTTGATACTAATAAAAGGGGAGATTTCATTTTGTTTGTTTGTTTGTTTGTTTTTGTTTTCCAAGGGAGGGTTTTTCTGTGTAGTCCTGGCTGTCTTGCAGCTTGTTCTGTAGACCAGGCTGACCTCTGCCTCCTGAGTGCTGGGATTAAAGGGATGTGCCCCCAACACCAGCATGGTTTTTATTCTATGACTTGATTACTGTTGGCCTTTTTGTTTAGTTGGAGGTATTTTTATTGCTCATACTTAAGGTTTTTAATTTTTTTGGGTCTGTTTATAACTACAAAATTGATTACTTGATAGGAACTGAAACGCCTGACCATTCTTATGATTTTGGTAGGGTTTATCTGTACTTCCCAGATTTTTATACAGAAATAAGCTATAATGATGATCATGTCTTCTAAAATATTTCACATATCAAGCTTATAAAGTGAGTGGTCTTAGGTTGTAGTGGAAATAGTTTTGTTAACTATGAGATCTGACTGTCAGTGGTGCTTCTGCACATTATCAGTTGAAGAGGTCAGCCTCTCTGAGGTCTCATCTTTGCAATGAAAATAATGATATCATTTGCCTTCATGGGCATGGCATTGCTATCTTAAGGCTTTGGGAGGTGCCCGTGTTGTCATGCATAAAAAAGCATTTTGTGGACAATAAAGTAAACATAACCATATAACAACACTTACTAGGTTTTTTATTATCATTATTTTTAAGATGATCATCTAAAATTTGTGACTGTTTTGGCTGTCAGGAGCTAGCAGCAGTAGGAAGGTAGATGTTTTGCTTAGAAGAGCTTACCTTTAAAGCAGTAGTTGTAACAACTCCCTTTTCAGTGCAAAATGAAGCCATTTTAATGGACTTACAGTTGAGTTTTATACTTGAATGTATTTGTTTCTGTTACTAAGATATTTGTTCTTTTGCTCATACAGTATATTTAATTAACATTAAATGGAAGAACTAAAACATCAGCCTAAAGACTTTAAAAGGAGTAACACCTCATTTTTACTCTGAAATTATTTCAAAATAACAGATTTGAGAGATTGTTGTGTTAAGCTATTAACCTAAAATAGTTGGAGTTTGAATTTAATGGCAGATAATTCACCTGCCTCATCTAGGGCTCCCCCAGCATTTTATCTGACTCTCTGTTGAATGCAGCTGTGATTGTCGACTATGTTATAAGCATTTATTAGCGTCTATTTGCTTATAGCCCTCTCATTTCTCAGTGTGTGCATTTACGATGTACGATAGCTTCATAAGGGCAGAGCTTGTCTGGACACTGTAAAGAGCAGTGCTGCTGTTTCTAGTCGTGCTTAATTCTAGTTGTGCTTTCAGAGTTCGCATGGGTGTCACTGGTTAACTGCTTGATGGATGGAGTACGCAGCAACATGCACTATCATGAGTGTACTTCGAAGCTCTGGGTTCCGTTAATGTTTGCATCTAAACTTGACCAAAAATCTTTTTAACCCCTTACTCAGTTGCCACCAGCACAGAGGGGCAAATTCCTCTAAGAAGACTTCTCATACAAGTGGCAGTCAATCACAGCTCAGAATTTTCACATTCTTATTTAGGGATTAGATGTCATTTTGTAGAATGTCTGGGAAATATATTCTGATAAAGGGCGAGTTTTCTCTTTGATGCTTCTCTCTTCTGTCCTCTTAAAAGTCCTCCTTTCTGGCTTCAGTTTTTTCATTTCACCTCCTTTCTTTTTCTTTTTTTTCCCCCCATTTCCCTCTTAGTGTTTACTTCTTTGCTTGTGTGTGTGCGCATGTACACACAGTTGTCTGACTGTCTGCGTGCACGTATGTACATGCCGCATGCTTGTGTTTTTTTGTATTGAGCACTTTTAGACTATTTCACCTAAGAGGTCTTTGGCACTTGGGAACTTACTAGTTTTTTAGGGTTAAGTGTTTTTGTTTTGTTTTGTTTTAAAAGACAAACAAGCCTGGGTTTAATTCTTGCTAAAGAAATAATCAAGAAATGAGGGGGACTGGCTTAGTACTACTTCTGAAGTCACCTGCTCCTTTGCCTTCTCAGGGAGGAATGGGCTCTACTTACTCATCTTAGGCAGCCAGCACTAATGGAAACAAACCAGCRTGTTCAGTTGGGTTAGTAAACTTGACTTTCGTATCTAGAACGTTGTCATTGGTAATGCTGTCACTATTATCTTCAATTGAGACATTACTATTAGTCAGTAGATACAGGTGTCATTATGCGGAGTTGCTGGCATTTCAGAGCTTACAGTCCTGTGGTTTGAACAGACACCTTTAAGGTTAGACTGCAGTGGCTGATCATCTCTTTATAGTAGGCTTGCTTTTATTTTACAATTAGTTTTTTTAAAGGGTGCTATCATGTTTCAGACAAAATATTTTTTATTTCAGAATAAAAATTACTTATAGTTCTATAATCATTGAAGTCACTGTGGTAGCAAAGAAAGCATTCTCCAACAAAGTCTCAAGTAGTTTATTATAGCACTGCTGCAGCCAGCAGCAGCTCCTCCTGGAGGGATGTAAGAAATTGTAGCTGAGTTATGAGTTAGTGTCAGCCCTCTTCATAGCAGAGCGACTGAGGCCTGCCTGTTCAGAGGCTCTGCTCCGGAGTCCTGGCCAGCATGCAGAATGCTTTCTAGCTTCTTTTATACACTTTGTGTGCTCTGTATAAGTGCACTCTTTGAAGGTTAATAGTAGTGTTTATCAGAAATGTAATACTCATTTAGGAAAGTCCTACTTTTCAATTTGGAATTTGGCTTTCTTTTCCAGGATTTCTCTATCCATAGAGACAGCTTCTTATAGTAAGTTAGAGATCCTCATTTCCTGCCATGTAGAGGTAGGTGCTGAAGAAAAGTTGAGAAGTGTCTCTTGAAAACTTTCAAGTGTCATTCTTGTGTAAGACAGGAAAAAGGCTAGGATAAAAGCACACTTAATTAAAAATAAGTGTGCCTCAGTACTCAGCTGACAGAAGGTGCCTTCTTTGGTCTTGCCATGGGAGTATGTGCTTAGCAAGGATTAGTGTTTTTAGGTAGCCATGTGATGTCACATTTCCTCTCTGTTGGGGAGCAGTTGTATAAGATGATCTTTGCTGTTTTTAACCTTCTGTGAGGCCTTCATATTTTTTCCTTCTTAAAAATTTATAGTTAATTTCATTGTAGATGGAAGTGAAGACAAATAGCATCCTCTCAAAAGGAAGTCTGTGGTGAGATTATACAACTCACCTTTATCAGATAGGCCTGGTTCTTAAGGGGAGATAGATATCACCTGTTTCTGGCTAAAATTGTTTGACTCTGATAAGACTTCCTACCATTCCATCCTCACTTCTGGAAAATTTTAAAAGAATTATAATAAGGTCACATTTTAAAAATTAATCACTAATTATATTGTAAAGTTTTTAAGTTTTTGTGACTTCCAGTCATTATCTTAATCAATTCATGTTAATGTAGCAAGAAGTAATCGAACCTTAGAAGCAGAAGGCCCAGATTGGTTCTTTCTACTTTTACTGTATTTGAACCTCCTGTCAATAATGACATGCTCTTGTGCAGGGACTCCCATATCTCCACAGGCAATGTGTTAAGAACATTGGTGACATTTTTATTGACATGAGCTTGAACTAGAAACAGTGTCCAACTGTACTTCCTGCTCATCTGAGCCTTCAAAGACACCACTTTAGGCCTAAACTTAATTCCTCATGGCTTTCAGATACTCATAGCCAGTGTTCTTGGCATATAATCTGGGGTCTAATCAGACTTTATTAAGAGTTTCACATGGTTATTTTTTAGACCTTCAGAGAATTTCTACATTTTTTTTTTTTACTTCATGACTGTTTCTCCTTCTTGATAGTGCTGTTTTAAAACTACAGCAGTATTCATTAACAGAAAAAATAGAAAATTAATATAAAATATTTTTTCAGGGTATTAGTTTTCTATTTTTCCCTGATTCAGGTCTTAGCTCAGATACCATACCTTGCCAGCTAGGCTGGGTCTTTCTAAGTGTAGCCTTGGAGTTTTACTCAGTTTGATCAGTACTGCAATCAGAAAATTAACAAGAACTTCTCACCTTGTGTAAATGTGGCTCATTATATTTGACCATTTTGAAACAAAGAACTTGGATATGGTTGTTTATTTCTGAACTTGCTATTGAGGTGGGTCATCCTGCTGGATGCTTGCTTATTTAAAAGCTACAATATTTTAGCAGCATGGCTCATCACAAATAGTAATGTTCAAAGACCAGTTTAATAAGATATTTTTCCAATAAAAAATTCTGGTTTTGCACAGGGTGAGAATCTCTTGGTCCACTTTCTGATTGCTTCATATTTTTATTTTTACTTTTTAAAGCTGTGTTATTTTTTAGTTCTTCATGCTTTGGAAGTAACAGTTGAAGAGAGGTGAGGAAAGTTTGTGAAAATTGTGATCGGTGATTAGCTGCCACCTGCCTGAGGTGTCTTCTGAGAGGAACTAACCTCTTTGTGGTGCTAGAGCAAGGTCACTGGATTAAAACCAGACCAGGTAACCATCTTATTCCTTGTCTGAAAAGTTCTGTCTTAAAATTAATAAATGCAAAGTACACATGGTAACATGAACTACTGCTTAAAGAGGGTTTTTAATTTTCTCCCCAGAGACCAGTAAAGTGGACTATGTCCTTTTCCAAGCTGCCACAGCCATAATGGAAGCAGTTGTCCGAGAGTGGGTTCTCTTGGAAAAGGGCAGCATCGAGTCGCTGAGAACATTCCTCCTAACCTATGTCTTGCAAAGGCCTAAGTGAGTACCTGGGTGGCACCATTAAAATAAAGGAGGCTGTGCTCAGACCCTTCTTTCCAATGGTGAAGTTTATGGACAAGCTCTGTGCTGGAGCTTGTAGTTTGAAAATTTWTGCATGATTATAGCTTGTTTTCATACTTGATAAAAATTGTACCTTTTACTTCAGTTTCTAATCCTAAAGAAATACATGATACTGTTCTTGAACTTTGAAGAATTTGATTATAAATTAAAGTTAACTTTTAACTGTTTCTTAATGTAAGAAATGTAACTTACATTTTCTTGTTCGTAAATGCTTGGTAGGATAGTTTATTTCCTTTAATATGTTTAGAGGAAGTTTAGCATGGGCTGAGTATTATAAGATGTAGCTGCATAGCCCCAGAAAGGAATAGGAAGAAATTAAACCATCAGTGCGCAAATGTTACATACATATGTGCATAGAAAACATTTTAGAAGAAAAAACATTAAATTCTGTTTACTTTGAAAAAGATCAAATTTCAGGAGTGAGTTAAAGTGAATTTTCTTTAATGTCTAAACATTCTTACAAGACTATACATTGATTCTTTATGGCATTAACACATTTTTGCTGTATTAGATGGTTTTGATCTGTACTGGCAAAATAATTTCAAATAAATTTTGATTTTTTTTTTTTGAGACAGGGTTTTTCTGTGTAGCCCTTGCTGTCTTAGAACTCACTCTGTAGACCAGGCTGGCCTTGAACTCAGAAATCCTCCTGCCTCTGCCTCCCAAGTGCTGGGATTAAAGTTGTGCGCCACCACTACCTGGCTTGATAATGTATTCTTGTAGTTAAAGAAAAGTTAAGAGAACTTTTCATGTTTATGTTTATATAATAAAGGAACTAACCATGTTTATCTGTAACAATACTTTTAAAAAGATTAGGGGCTGAGTGTGTAGCTCAGGCTCTCTTGTTTAGTTATTTTAAGGTAGGAATGATACATCATGCCTCTAATTTCAGCATTTGTAAGGCTAAGGCAGAAGGAATGCTACAAGACAAAGCTAGACTGGCTCTAGAAACTGGTATTGTAGGTGGTTGTGAACCACTACATAGTTGCTGGGAACCAAACCTAAGTCTTTTATAAGAGCAGTAAGTACTCTTATTCACTGAGCCAGCTCTGTAGCCCCTGTTACATCTCTTTAAAGGCTGAGTAATTCTGCCCTTAGTTCATCTTTAATTACATGGGTATTCATTCTTATTTTATAGAATGCTCTCTGGTGTAGCTCAGAGTCAAGTAACACATCTTGAGGTACTATATAACGAGGAATTACGCAGCTAGCTTATGTGGTACAGAGTAGTGTACACAGGGCTTGTGTGTTTGGGTCCTTAACMACGACAYGTATAGGGTTTTTTCTTACCTCCTAACTGAGGTAAGTTTGGATCTGGTTTGATACAATGTGCCTCCTTTCTAGATGCAGGTGGCATATTAGTCAAGAAAGCAATGTATATGTATACTCATCATACTGCCACATTCTGTGCTCTTGCTCAATTTCTGTTAATCTTTTTTTTTTCACTAACTTTTTTTTTTTTAAGATTTATTTTATTTATATGAGAACACTGTAGTTCTTTTCCAGACACACCAAAAGAGGGCATCCTCTTTTACAGATGGTTGTAAGCCACCATGTGGGTGCTGGGAATTGAACTCAGGACCTCTGGAAGAGGAGTCAGTACTCTTAACTACTGAGCCATCTCTCCTGCCCCTTTCACTAACTTTCTGATAATTGAGTTAATAATGTTTCTTGAACATGTTAATTTACAGAAACTCTTACATAAAATCCATTAAATGTTTTCATTTTTCTAGTTCTTGCCAATAGAGATTTTTTCCTTTTAGGTAGGGTCTCACTATGAAGTTCTGGCTGGCCTAGGACTTGCTATGTGGACTAGACTGGCACCCAGAGGCCCACCAGCCTTTGCCTTCCAA
Source organism: Apodemus speciosus (assembly GCA_002335545.1). NCBI lineage: Eukaryota > Metazoa > Chordata > Mammalia > Rodentia > Muridae > Apodemus > Apodemus speciosus. The sequence goes on from BDUI01001246.1 coordinate 148,316, forward strand.
GTGCTGGTAGAAAAGGCATGTGCTACCACCCCACCCAAAAATATGGAAGGAATATTTTGACTTTAGTCTTGATATAGGGACACATGTTTGAAGTCATTAATAAATGCCTTCTATATGGCAAATCCTGAGTTTTACATATACTACTGTGCTTAGAGTGGGGTGGTTGATTTTTCAGGATAGCGTTAAGTAGTAACAGATAAGTCATGTCACATGCTGGTGCCTTGGAAGCCTTTAGTAATTAATAACTTTCTGGAGAAAGTGACATCACAGTTTTGGCAGAGGGACTAGAAGTTTGAAGGGCTGGAAGCATAAAAGTGTTGAGCCAGAGACCGAGGAGTTCCATAGGTCTGCCTACTGAGTGTGTGGGAGCTGGCTGTCACATGTGACTGTGTGTATGACTGTGTCCAGACTGGGATACCTTTGACAGTAAAAGTAAGCACTATTAATAATTACTCGGGACAACAGGACACTGGGACTCTTCCAGGAAGGCTACACTTGGTCTTGTTGCCCCTGGTAAGGGATGTAGCTTGTCTGTAGGGCACAAGTCACATTGTTATATTTGTTGAACCCCTTTAACAGAACCTCTTCTTAAAAGGTAGGATCCGAAAACACCAACCTTATAATACAACCTCTTTTAACCCTTTTTAACATTAACTTTTTTTTTGGTAAGCCAAGTGATCTACCTTTTAGCAGTTGTCTGGTTTTGATTTGTCGAAACTGTGATTTTTATTTTAATTACTATTCAACTGCTGTTAAATATTTTGTTTCCYGGAATTTTGTTTTGAAATAAAAATAAAGGCTGTGTTAAATAAGTTTGTCACCTTACTGTACAAAAAAAAAAGAAAGAAAGAAAAAAGAAAAGTCATTTAATTATAGGCCTTACAGAGTACTTGACTGGGAATGAGTGTTTGTACTGTTACCCAAAGGTGAAAAACACCTTTTGTAGGCCTTGGAGTTTACTCATTATACAGCAAGGGTTGAGGTACTACTGCTGGTTGGAGATGGATGTCAAATCAGAATTATCTTAATCTTAGTGATACCCCACCATAAGGGCTCCGTGAGGAACTGACTTAGCATGTCTTGAGCACTGCCTAAAGTGTTTCATATGTGTAGTGGACACAATCCTAGGGTTGGACAGGTTTTGTTGTTTGACATTTGCCTTTTTTGAAACAGGGTCTTGTGGTATATAGATCGGCATGGCTTGAAACTAACCATGTAGCCTAGATTAGCGTGAAACTTTAGTTTTACAGTAACCTGACCGTTGTCTCCATTCTATTTATTTATTTACTTATTTATTTTTGGTTTTTCGAGACAGGGTTTCTCTGTGTAGACCTGGCTGTCCTGGCACTCACTCTATAGACCAGGCTGGCCTTGAACTTAGAAATCCGCCTGCTTCTGCCTCCCAAGTGCTGGGATTAAAGGCGTGCGCCACCACTGCCCGGCTGTTGTCTCCATTTTAAAGAAGAAAAAACCAAGACTTTATTTTGGGTTGCACAGCTAGTAAGTAACAGAGCTTACCAGTGTATGAGTCTTTCTATAACTTGGTAGATTATACTACTCTCAGGTTAGGTGGTATTATTAGAAGCTTCTGGGATAGTGAGAAACTTGTGAGTGTTTATATGAAATATAGGTAAATGTTTTCATGATTTTTATGTTTTGCAGCCTCCAAAAGTATGTTCGGGAACAGATTCTATTAGCAGTAGCAGTAATTGTAAAAAGAGGATCATTAGATAAGTCAATTGACTGCAAAAGCATATTTCATGAAGTCAGCCAGTTGATAAGTAGTGGCAATCCCACTGTGGTAAGTATGCTAACTGCTTGTGTCTATAAATATTTTTTATTTTTTATTTATATTTTATTTGATTGTAAAACATGATGCGTTAATACACCATAATATTCTTTTTTCTGTGTGTAGAGAGACCAGGACTTAGTTTGTAGCCCCAGCTGGCCTGGAATTCACAGAGATCTGCCTGTTTCTCCCTGACTCCTGAGTTATGGGATTAAAGACATATACCACCATCTTTGTTTTTTTTCATATTTTTAATCATTCTTTTGAACATTTCTCCACCTCCAGTTTTAATAAGCCTTGGAAAGTACCAATAATTATAGAAATGGTTGAGTTAAATATAAATGGTATCTGGCATAAATAAAAATCAATAACTATACCATAACTTATAGGTTCATCCAGTGAGCAGATGTCAGGCCATTGTTCTTGACCAAATTACCTAAAGGTACATGGTTTCCCTATGCTATCCACATTTAGGGCATGTCTGGTTGTAGAAATTCCTCACCAGAGGCTATATTACTGACCAGCTCTGGTCCCTGGGATGGTCCCTGTACAACTGAAGTTAGTACCTGGCCATTCTGATTCTTAGGTATCAAATCTTTAAATATTCTCAGTAGTTTTCTAACTATCGCAATTAATTTTTTAAAATCACTTGAGAGATTTATGTGTGAGGCTATACAGTTTTCAGGGACCCTTCTATAAGCGGCATGACGCTTATTAGTTGTGGTAGGACTTGAACCCAGACCCTTGCACAGGCAAGGCAAGTGCTGTGCTACTGAGCACTGAAGCTGTTTCTGTTTTAAGGTAGACCAGTGCTAGTGTTAGAATAGTTTTAAAATGACAATCAGATCACTTATATGGACTTGGTAGGCTTCCCTTTCATGGGAATGACCGTGTGTAGTCTGACGGTCAGTGTGCCCTGATACTCTGGGGCGAGTTACTGCTCCCATTTTAGATTTTGCTTTGGGACAATCTGTTGCATTTTGATAGTCTGGCCTGTTACAGTGGACAGGATTGGACTGGAACAGTGTCATTGAGACCTGTGGCTAATGCTCTCTGGATTAGATTGTTTTTCCAGCTAGGGCTTTAGTGCAGGGGTTTGCAGCTTGCCCTTGTCCTCCTGCATGTCTCTTGGTCATGGGAGAGCACTGCACAGGTAAATTGTCCTGACATTTTTAGGAGTGAGCACATGCTGGGAACGAAGTTTTCTTCTTACTCTCCCCTTGGGTAGATTTGATGTAACACAAAAAGTGATTCGTGGCAAATTGACAGGAAGACTTTCTTTTCTTTTCTTTTTTTTTTTTTTTTTTTTTTTTTTTTTTTTTTTTGAAAAGGGGTCTTTTTGTTTACCCCTGGCTGGCCTAGAACTCAGAAATCCGCCTGCCTCTGCCTCCCAGAGTGCTGGGATTACAGGCGTGCGCCACCACCGCCCGGCACAAGACTTTCTGAGCCATGGAAATAACATGTTCTACAAGTGATGGGACAGACAGTGCAGTTAGAGAACATTTTGCTGTATTCACAGCACATACATTTGGATAAATTTAATATCCTTGCTATGTTTAAAATAGTCAAAGCTAAGACCCCTCCACATACACAGATTTACACCCTACACACACACACACACACACACACACAACACACACACACACACAGACTCCCCTGATACACACAATTTTTGGGTTAGAGACTTGCTCTGCTACTGGCTAGTCTGAAACTCACTGTGCAGTAGTGTGGCCTTGGACTCTTGGACTTTTTCCTTAGTCTCCTATGCCCCAGGATTGAAGGCATGTACCACTGGATACAACTAGGTTTGTTTTATTTTTTTCAAAGTAAAATTTCTAAATAACAGGACCAAGAAATTCTATAGTATTAGCAATTCAATATGTTGGAGGTGGAACCTTTTTTATGATATGTCGAGTACATTGTAACATTAAATTTAAACTTCTCTGTTTATATGGTAAGTAAAATATAAACGTCGTGGTTACACATCTTTACCAGGTAGTGTAAGGCAGGTCAGTAGGTCCAGAAAATGAGATTGCAGACCAGTAAAATGTTTTAATGTATCTTCTTCTTGGATGGTGAAGAATTTGTGGGAGTGGTTCAGAAATGTAAGGCTTCCTTAGTCTCAGAGACAGGAACAACCTCAGAAGAAACGGCTAGAGCTTTGGTAGGAAGGCAGCGTGTTGATGCAGCCAGTGGCCAGAAGCGTGTACATGGTAGCTTTACGTGGTCCTCCAAGAGATAGATGCCGGTGACAGGCATCCTCTGGTGGACGGCTGCTCTCTTTAACTGTTTTTAGGGTCTGTTTACTGTTTTATGCATGTGCATGTGTGAGTGCCTGGGCACATGTGCTGAAAGGATGACTTCTGGGAATCAGCTCTTTACCTCCACCTTGGTTCTGTCAGCAAGTGCCTGTACCTTCTGAGCCTCGCAGCTGGCCCTAGTTGATGTGGATAGAAAGCGTTGACCTTAGGAGCTGTGAAGTCAGATAACTCACTTCCCCTCTTACTACCTCGAGAAATGGCAGTTCCAAGGACCTTCACTGGCCAGAAATTATAGTTTGGCTGCCCGCCTTCCAGACCCTGGTGGTGTTGTCTCTCCCCTGTACTGGCTCATGAACATTCAGTTGTAGAGCAACTTCTTTTTGGTTCATACTTAGTTATGGTGCTGCCAATCACTCCCTTCTTACCTGGAACAAATACACATTGTAAATTGTCTAGGCATTAATTCTTTAGTATGTAAAGCAGGTGTCCTAGTGTCATCTAAAGGGCTGCTCCTTCAGAAGGGTTTCCACCATCTCCTTACCAGCCTCAACCCAGTCTTTGAAAAATTTGAGAACATAAGTTCTAATAAATCGCCCTATATAACTATTCTAAGTGTTGAAACACAGAAGGCAATGTCCACCAGTAAAAGCTAATTATTTGTATATTTAAAAAATATGTTATCAGTACACTAGCTTTCTTTTAAATGCTTTAAAAATTATCATGATTGTGGTTTCTTGCAGATCATTTTATGGAAATTTTCATAAATATGTGAAACCTTGGGAGAGTATATTTGATTATAGTGCCTTTGCTTTACCACTGTGCAATATCTTTAGCCTTCATAAATCATTTTTTAGTTTATTTTTCTTATTAAAAATAGACTTCATATAATATATTCTGATTATGGTTGCCTCTCGCTAAACTCCTCTCATATTTTCCTTGTCTATCCAAATTTGCACACTTTTTT
>BDUI01001246.1:168180-182695 GCA_002335545.1 Apodemus speciosus
CCTGCCTCTGCCTCCCAAGTGCTGGGATTAAAGGCGTGCGCCACCACCGCCCGGCTTGTGCCTAGTTTATTGTAGCTTGTTTTTGTTGTTGCTTTGACTTTTCAAGATAGGGTTTCTCTGAGCAGCTCCGGCTGTTCTGGAACTGGCTCTGTAAACCTGGCTGGCCTCAAACTCACAGAGWCCTGCTTGCCTCTGCAGGGACTAAAAGTGTGTACTACCACCACCACCACCCAGCAGTCTAATTGTAACTTGTTATGCTGTGTCTTATTATCCTTCAGAGGCCTGCCTTTTCTGAAGGGAAATGGAGGAGTGAATCTGGAGGAGGGGGAGTTAGTTAGGGGAGGCTGGSAAGAGAAACTTATGTCATGTTGTATTGTATGAGAGAAAAATTTAAAAAACAAAACAAAACAAAATCAGAGTGAAAAGATAGCTTAGTAGTTACGAGCACTGGCTGTTCTAGAGGACCAGGGTTCTATTCCTAGCATAGAGCCATCTGTAATTCATTTCAGCGGATATAATGCCTTCTTCTGACCGCCTCAGGCACCAGCCACCCATATGGTCCACAGACATACATGTAGGCAAAACACCAATGTACATAAAATAAATTTTCATAAGAAGGTCATGTATGATAGCACACACCTGTAAATACAGCATTCATTTGGGAGATGAAAGAAGGATTGCTGTGAGTTCTCAGCCAGCTAGAGTTACATGGCAAGACAGTTAGAAACCAGCAAAACAAAAAAGACGTTGAAAAGACTTGGAACAGATCTTAAAAGTTCCAGTCCATATGGAGCTATCAAAACATTAATTATGTATGTAGTAAAAATCAACAAAAATTACAGTGCATATATCATAGCCAATTCAAAGTGTTTTGGGGGAAAATATAGTTGGCAGAGAGTTACTATTTTGAAAAGAGAAACAGCTTCCTAAGAGTTTGGAAACAAAGTTTGTCTGAAAGATACACATAAAATACTTTGTGAAGTCCTTAGACAAATCATTGGAAAATAAGCACTACTGCAGTGTTGCCTAAGGACATAATTCCTCTAAAGATCTAGAGGGCCRCTGGGTGAGCTGTGCAGCCTATGATGAGAAGTTCAAGGCATAATGAGTTTTAGCCTAGCCTGTGAAACATGAGACCCAAAAGAGGGTCTGGATCGGGAGAGATGGCTAATCTGGTGAGAATGCTTGCTGCTCTCCCAGAGGTTTCAAGTTTGGTTCCCAGCACCGATCGATGTTGGACAGCTCATAATTGCCAGTCTGGCTCCAAGGGATCTAACACCCTCTTGGCTTCCATGGACACCCATACACTCATGTACAGACAGACATAAATATAAAAAAATAAAAGAAAGAAAAAAATCAGAGACATTGGCCTTGGTCTCATTTCTCCTGCCTCAGCCTCAAAAATTCTGGTATGTACCACTATGCCTGGCTCATGAGAATATTTTTCTACTTCCTTCATACTTATAAGTGAGTGAATGTTTATGTGTCCAGTGAGGTGTAGTTCCATATATTGGTAAACTAGACTATAGCTGAGTACTCTTTTGAGTGATAGATTTCAGTTTAGAAGAACTTGGCAATGACATTAAGCAAATGTACAGTTTGGGCGTTAATTAGCGAACTCCTTCTCAGGAACCCAATTCTGACTGAGTTATATTTTTGACAGTTGCTTGGAGAGCCATCTATAGCATTCAGTTGGTAGGGGAAAAGTTGGAAAAGTGTTTAGATTTGTACCATAGAGAGTCAAATAGTGAAGCTTAATTAACATGGGTGTCAATTGCTGATTAACAAAATGATTATCTTATAGGGGGAACAAATCGTAGCAAATAGGCCTTATAAAATGTCTTAGTCTATCTTGTGTCAAATGTGAGTGATCAATTAGAATGATAGCATGCTGTGTTCATTCACCTAAATATTTTTTTTCTTTTCTTTGCTTTCTTTTTTTTATTATTGGATATATAAGTGCTACCTAAATCTTGATGTGTAATTTTCTTAATATATTTTAGGTTTTTATCTTTTTACTTGATGTATTATCTATATTAACTGATAGTATAACTGCTTCATGGTATGGTTTTTACTGTAGATATGAGGGAGAGACCCTAAATGCTCACAACAGTATTCTCTATGAAGCAGGAACAGCTCAAGGGTCCATCAGCTGAGAAGTGAATCAATAAGATGTGGCATATCCATATAATGATATATTATTTGTTAGTTAAAATAAATGAAGCACTTAGACATGCTAATACAGGTAAACTTTGAAAAAGTTATACTAAGAAAGAGTACCGTGAAAGCAGCCACTGAGAGAGAACTTTAATACATGATTGCATGTATATGCAGCACTCAGAACAAGCAAGTTGGAGACAGAATACATAGGGTTACCCGGAGCACTGGCGTCTGGGAAGACGTGGGGAAGGACTGCAAAGCATGCCAAACTGCTGGGGTGATGAAAATGTTCCAGAACTGACGTGTTTATGATACATAACTGTGAACATAGTAAAACGCTTRCATCACCGAACAATCGTGTAGTATGTGAATTATGTCTCTGTGAAGCCTTTAAAAATACCTGGCATGCCAAGGTTTATCATGCTGCTTTACTGACTAGTTGTCATCTCGTCACCCATCTCCCTGTGATCCCTTTGGAGGATTGTATGGTAGGGATGATTTGGAGTGAAGATAGAATTTGGGGAGTCATTACTGTAATATGAGCCATTGAAATTAAGATAGTGGTATCAGTCCTGCAAAGAATAACAGAAAGTCACAGTCTTAAAAAGCAGAAAGAAGCCAAGGAGACAGAAGACCAACTGAGTGCATGGGAGAAGCAGGTCAGGAGAACTGGGGAATAAAAGTTTTCAAATAAAGGAAGTCAGAGTCTGCTTCAAAGAGTCACTTGGAGATGGTTTCCAGGTACAGCTCATCTGCTTAGACTTATCTGTTTGAGGGAGAGGGCAAAACTGTATTTAGAGATGGAGTCATGTCTAGTGAGTGAGGAAGGGGAGTGTAGATATTCCATAGAATCCATCAGCTGTGCTGTCCCTAGACTTGAGTTTGAGTCAGGGGAGGACACATTTTATACACATTCCAGAAAACATCATTTAAAAGAAACAGCAGAGTTTCTGACTCTGGGCCATTGTGGGGAGAGAGTCAGTGAAGAGCAGACTCTCTCGTCTCTCAATACAGTTGACTGTGCTGACTGTATGTGTAATTCCTGAGAAGGTTCTGTTTAGTCTTGTAGCTCTTTGACATGTTGCTCCTGCCTGCCTTCCCTCCTGCCCGTGATGGGCCCTGTTCTCTTGGTTCTAGATATTGCCACTGTACCACACTGTGCTTCTATGCCAGTGCCATAGAGGGCACTTACAGTGCAGGAGCATGGAGGACAGTGCTCAGAGGCAGGGAAAGCAAGGTGGACTAATTTGTTGTCTCCAAAGCCATTTTATCTTCTCTTTCTAGCTCCACATAGTGTCCATGTAATACTTTGTGTAGTTTAAGTTAAATGCAAGAATAGAAGGGATGGAATAAATAAATATTTTAAAATCCAGCGAGTGAACTTGCTTTCACAGGATTTATCCAGCTGCCTAGGAAACATAGGTCAAAGGTGTCTGAGAAGCTGAGGCCTAATGTGTTTGTTGGTGGCAGCGCTGTTTGATACCCCTTACCTTTTGGGTCAGAAAGTTCATTCATTCATTCAGGTGTAAGTTTAGGCAAATATGGTTTGCCTGCTATAACTATATCTCTTACTGGAAAATGATTTATTTAAAATACTTAACACTTGTAAGGAAATCTGTCTGCTGGATTCTTAATTGCCAGCCTAGGTTATTTCTGTCCATTCTCCATGAATGCCACAGCAGGGTAGTCCCAGCGTGTGCTCTGCAGCTGAATTTGGAAAGTGATGGTTGTGGGAATGGAACTGCTCTCTGGATTATATAGGTCTCCTCTGCTATAGGTTAGGTGAGTCATAAGGAAAGAAGGGCTATGAGGAGAGTTTTGGTTTATTGATTTCTAAATTGAATCCTCCTAGGTCTTTTTGTGCATTTAACTTAGGCAGCAGCAGGGTCTTTGCTGTTTTTCAAAAGCTGCAAAGTAGAAAGCACATCATGACCACATGAGTTTAGCCCCTTTGAGGACTAATTGAAACAATTTTTAACATTTAGTGTATCATTAGCAGATTTGGGTTCTTAATTTAATTGCACTGGTGACATATGAATACAAACCTATTGCTATTAGTGGCAAATTATTAGTTCACTCAGTTGAACATACAAAGGCAGTTTTAAATGTTCTGGAAGTGCTCTTGGTAGTGTTGCCTATTTGTTTAGATAGAGATCGYGTTCCCACTGAGCAGAGATTCAGGGATTAGGGTTAGCACTGCATCTTCATCAGCAGTGTTTTTTATGTCTGTGGCTATCCTAGCCTGTTTCTCCCTAGTGCTGGTATTCTAAGCATGTGTTCCTTGCTTATGTGGTGTTGAAGATTGGACCCAGGTCTGCATGCATACAGAATAATCACTTTGTCAACTGAACCACATCCTCATATTTTTTTTCCTTTCACTGTCACAATATGATACCCCTACTGAAGTTGTTAGTAAATGGATAAGAACTAATTTGTTTAAGTAATTACTCGTGTATTTTCAAACTGCAGCTCTGCCCTGCAGTTGAGATGGATGTASTTGGTGAGAGCAGTCTGTTATTCAAGAACTTGACACAGAAGACTTCGTAGGGTTAGCCAGTGAGCGTCACTAGTAGGGAGTGATTAAACTTGTCCTCTGCTCTTGGCCTGGTGTGTGTTTGTCTTGGTACTGGAGTTACAGAGTAGGGCAGGTGGTATGGATGTGTTTTCGATTCCTCAGAAGTCTGTGAGTTTTTTTCCTTTGGAAAATTTGAGAGGCTCTTTGTGGAAAGGAGCGGGTAATATTGAATTCATTTCTGCTCCAAGCTACAGTAGAATTTACATGCAGCTCTGACTGATTATTCAAGAGATTAAGATGACGTTGAGCTTGGAAGCCTGGTTGAGTTTTAGCACCTCAGTTCTGCCCTGTGCTAGAACCTGGCTGAGTGAGTGAGTGGGTTTGTGCTTAATACAGTGACAGGCATTTTCCCTGCACACGGGGACTTTGTAGCTTCTTAATTTGGTCAAACATGAAAAAGAGAAGGTTAGATGAGGTTGACAAAAATTTCAAAGTGACACGGGCTTATTAAAAAACAGAATGAAGCTCCATGTGAGTACCTTACTTGTAAGGTTATATTTTGTTGGGTCAAATGAATTATATAAAAGGTAAATTGTACAAATATTTAAATATTTAGAAAAGTATTTAAAATTATCACTCAAATTTTGGAATTTATACAGTTTTTGTGTGTGTGTGTGTGTGTGTGTGTGTGTGTTGGTAAAGCAATAGCTGTTGTGATTCTTGTGCTTCATGAGATCTGTCTTCTGTGTATTACAGACACTGAAGATAACTGAGCAGTCATTAACAGACACTCTCTTATTGATGACATGTTTTTAAAAGATAAGAAAATATGGTATCTAGAAACCAGAACATATTTATTTGTTAGTAAGAACCAAAGCTTTGTAATCTTGTAAAAGAGCAACTATTTGCTTATTGAAGTTATTTTTAATGAAATTTGCTTTATTTAACATTAAAGTAATTTTTWAAAGATTTATTCATTTATAATATGTAAGTACACTGTAGCTGTTTTCAGACACACCCGAAGAGGGCATTGATCTCATTACAGATGGTTGTGAGCCACCATGTGGTTGCTGGGATTTGAACTCAGGACCTTCAGAAGAACAGTCGATGCTCTTAACTGCTTAATCATCTCTCCATCCCCTAAAGTAATTTCTTAATTCAAAGTCCTTTACTGCTAGAGTGTGAGAGAGAGAGAGTGAGCGTGAGCACATCTCTCTTGGCACAGAGCTCAAGTGCCATGGTACATGTGGAGGTCAGAGGACAAAGTGGAGAATGGCTTCCCTTCTACCTTTAAGTGGGTTCAAGGGATTGAATTCAGGCAGCCATCGGATGTGCACAGCTAGTACTTTTACTTACCAAATGTTTTTGCCAGCACTCAACTTTTTGTTTGTTTGTTTGTTGTTTTTTGAGATGTAATGGAGTTCTGCCTCCCCTGGTGATGGGTGTCAAAGCATGGGTCACTGCACCTGCCTCAGCATTTTTTAGGACATTGTTGTAAGAGTAGAAAAGTTAGATTTATATATTCTGACCATAATGATTTTATTTGCTTTTTGCGTTTTTGTTTTTAAACAAAATTTAAAAATTGAACTACCTTTGTTCTTTACATTATTTTGATATGTATGGTCTGTCTACATATATTTCGATATGTCTAGGTCTGCATGTATGTGTTCCCCTCACAGTGTCTTGTGATCTCTAGACTAAAGAGGGCATCACACCATTTCAGATTGTGCATTATTTAAATAATTATGTTTCATTACTGACCCTTCACATAATAAAAAGAAATACCTTTAATAAAATGACACTAGAACTAAGAAAGTTAAATGGGTGTTTGTTTCAAGAGATATAAAGCCTTGATTTCTTTACCCAAATGATCTGTTCTGAACACTAAAGACCTGCTTTATTGTGAACTTCAAAAGCTTAGAAAAGACTAGCCAAGCCGGGAGGTGGTGGCGCACGCCTTTAATCCCAGCACTTGGGAGGCAGAGGCAGGTGGATTTCTGAGTTCGAGGCCAGCCTGGTCTACAAAGTGAGTTCAGGACAGCCAGGGCTACACAGAGAAACCCTGCCTCGAAAAAACAAAACAAAACAAAACAAAAAAAAAAAAAAAGAAAAGAAAAGAAAAGAAAAAGAAAAGACTAGCCAGCAGACCTGCAGTTGAAACAGACGACAGATACCAGCAGTAAGACCCTCAGTTTGTTTTCCTAAAAGGTAATGAGACTGATGTCCCCTAGTGCCTTGAGGGAAGGAATCACTTTCCATTGGTCATTGGCTGGTTTTTCTTTGTCCTGTTCTGGTTTCCTTTCCTTGGGGCTTCATTCTCTGTGTCCACAAGGGGGCAGATAAAGGAAGAGGGAAATACTAAGTGAGGCTGTTCTGTTAGTCAGAATTAGGAGTTTGGGAATGACATCAGAAAGAAAAATTGACTTCCTTTCTTAGGACCATTCAGTGCCCTCTGCAGCCCTCTTCGGAGACAAGAAATAGTCCCGTAAACAATCATCTCTTAAAGGATGTTTCCAAAGCAGGGTTACATACAGCCTTCAGTATTTTCTGCCAATAATTTCTCTCTAAAAAGTATGGGTTGGGTATAAGGAAATGGTAGCATTTGAATGTATGCCTGATCTTTGCAGAGTGTCATCACAGATGCCTGTATTGATTTCTCACTGAATGATGTGAATTCTGCCTAGTTCAGTCTTGCTTCACAAAGAACAATTTCCATTCCAGGCAGCTTGCTCACTTCTTAAAACCTCAGTTCTGTGGCAGTTCCATTGAGTAAATTACATCCATCAACATCGACAGACACAGACTTATTATGATGGTTAATTTATGTGCAGCAAATTTATTCAGTTGAAGCATATTTGATATTGAATAGCTCAGCACCTTATATACTGTTTGAGTCTATGGGGAATGTTACTTGCTCAGTGTGTGTGAGGGGGGTATAGGCTCATGTATATTTGTGTGTGTGTGTGTGTGTGTGTGTGTGTGTGTGTGTGTGTGTGTGTGTGTTTGTGTAGAAGACAAAGGACAACTTCTGAAGTCATTCCTTGGGAGACAGGGTCTCTTCTCACTGGCTGTTCAGTGCATCCTGGAAGATCCATGCCTTTCTGCCTCCCTATTTTGGGGAATTTTGAATAAAAACTTCTTAATTCTTTGTTTTGACTTGGTGTTGGGCTACTGTGATCTCAACTTTTATGTTTTAGTGTGAGGTATAGTTGCTCTTTCATGTTCTCTTCCTGTGAACATATTCCTTTTGGAACACTGCTGTTTTTCCCTGTAGTCTATGTGAGACTCATTTTGTGTATACGATTTTAGCTGTTTAAAATATTGGGAAAAGTAATGGGACAAGTTTATTGAAATTGCTTCTTTAAGTTTAGTTTTTGATGTCTGTTTTTAAGTCACTTTCCCCCCTTCTGTTTCCTCTATTAAGATCTCTAATTGCAAAGGTTTCTGTACCCCACGGTGTGGCATACATAGGGAGGGACTAAACCGTTACCTAACATTCCTATAGCATTCTTTTTTTCCAGCACTTAATGCCTTTATTCCTTAGCTTCAGGCATGAATTATGTAGCATATGTGAAGAGGCTTAAACTGTTTCCATTGCATTCTTTCTGGCTGGCTGCTGTTATATTTAGGGTATACTTATAGTTTAGACAAAGTAAGAATGTTATTGTTGTTGACCTTGACACTAGATAACTGGGCAGACATTATATAGCTATGTTTGAATCCTCACAAAATGTGCTGTTGAAGCCAACAGAATCCTGGCGGGAGGCTCTTCTGGACAGCAGAGTCATGGAGCTTTTCTTCACAGTAAGTCCTCTCTTCAACTCTGATTAGCAAGGGGCATGGTAAGAGGAAATGCCTTTGTTTTTCTTAAGTAAAACAGGACAGGTTTTCCCCCTGTTGGTTTCTCTTCTCATGATTGACTTGCTGAAAGAGAAATTATATGACAAAGTTGTTGCTGATGTACAAATGCTTTCTCATTTTGAAGGGCTTCAGTCCTACAACTAAACAGCTTAGACTTTGTAATCACTCTTTGCAGTCTTAAAAATTCAAACTTCCTACTAGCTTTTGTTCATGTGGGTCACGTAGCTATTGTTACATAACATTACGAATGCAAACTGATAGAAGCAAAAGAAAACTAAAATTTAGCATGTTCTCATAATAAAAGTAAACTGAGATCTGGCTGAAAATTTGAAAACATGCATTATTTCACTAAAAATATCAGCGCAAAACCAATGCATCATAACATAAATACCTTCAATGAACTAATGCTTTTTGAAACGTGTCGGGAAAACAACTGGCATAAACTGGGTTTTGGTTTTGTTTGCTTTATATTTTGGCAAATCTCTCTAGCAGCTGCTTTAATAAAAGTCAACAAGATTTTCCTGTTTTATATTTCATTCAGTTGGTATTTTAAATCATGTGACCTTAGAAAAAGCTTTCTGTGTGCATGTATGCAGTGCGTGATGAAGAGCAGAAAGGCGGTAGTGCTCTCAGGAACACGGTCTGCAGTAGCTAGCAAGTTAACAGATCCCTGGACTGCTTTTGAGAACTGTTCCCTAGAGAGATGTATTCACAAGACCTGAACTACATTAATATTTAAGGGCAATTTATCTTAAATATTTCAATTTTAACCTTAAAGTGGCCTCTAAGTATCATCTATTACAAAAAGCAAGCAGTCTATTCCCACGAGTGCCAGTGAGTTTTAGAATTAAAAAATACATGTATATGTTTGTTGCCAATTTTTAGTTACAGAATAAGTGTGTAGTTAGATCAAGTGACTTGTACAAAATAAAAATAAAATCTAAGTAAACCAATCAGAAAGATGAGAATAAGGAAATTTTGTTTAACCAGAATCTTTATAGTTTCTTATCTTTTCATGTGTTTTGAAGCATGGAGGAGCCTTTGGTGACTAAACCACTTGTATTTCAGTACTGTGGTATATATTTTACAATCTCTAAAACTGGTTTGTCCATGCTTAGGCATACACAAACACATAGTGTCTTGTAGCTGTGGAGATCGCGCCCTGGCTCTTCTGTGTGCCTCTAGGCATCCGCTCTGCCCTTCCTAAGGGGTTTCCTATGAACATCTTCAGTCTGAGTATTCAGTTTCCTTTTTTAAAACCAGAGGGGGRAAATCTAAAACCATAACCAAGATCAGACTACTTGAATTAAATTTTGAGGACTTTGTGGGGCATCTGGTCTGACAGGAATTGTTTTGATACAAGTCCAAGTTTGATTCTTTGTACTTGCTTGACAGAAAGTAGGTTCCACTCCAGCAGTTTGTGAAAAGGTGAAAAAGTGGCTGGCGTGCTGCAAACATCTCCACCAGATCTGAGCAGCTGTCCAGACAAAGCGGACAGCTGCTCCTGTCAGCTGTGAACTACCACATGCAGATAACTTTGAATTTAAAAGTTTAACCCTTTCTACTTTGACATTTTGGTAGTTTATGCGTGTAGCTATTTGCATTTAAGCAGTTTATAAACAATTTTAATTTGTTGCAAAGAACATGACTTAATCTTTCTATTTGAGTTTTGCTAGATTTACCTTCATTTATATGAATTAATTACTCAGTTTAATTTTTCCTTCCATTAGATATCATTATTATGCTAGATTTCAGTAGATAAATGTAYTATTGCATGGAGTGAAGATTTAAATTTCTTGACCATATCCGAAATTTTAAATGGTTTTGGTTGCATTCTGCTCCTTACCAGTTTACAGAGCTGTCAGTTTTTCCTTCCCTCCTGCTTTCAGGCAGTACTTCCCTGGCTGTGACTCTAGTGGCTGCCCTCCCTTCGTGTGGGTCTTGGCATTCTTAGCTCTGCTCTGTTTCCCACGCCCTCCACACTCTACCAGACTCATGCTGGCCTGCATGCTTACTGGATGTTGAGGCGTGTGTGGCACACTGGCATCTGATGTTCAAGCACACTTCAGCCCAAATCTGTCCTTCTGCTGCCTTGTGCCTTCTCTGTGCTTATTTGGTGACCTGCATTTCCGTTTGTCTCCCTGGGTGACCATTAAGACATGATCTCCCCTTGTTTCCATTCTGTATGAAGGTGGTAGATCTGTTTTTTAATTGTATGTTATTGTTCAGATTGAAATCCATGTTCAATTATGAGAGAATGCTTTTGCAATGAGACAGACCATGAGTCTGTATCACAAGAATTACATGTTTAACATGAGTTTTATGTGGACTCTATTTCATGAAACAAATTAATCCTTAGTCCTAGAACAGATTTTTTTTTCTTTTTTAAATTGTAAATACTAGCTCTCTGATTAAGCACATTCATTCTTTTGTGTTTTCATATGATCCAGGTATGAATGGACATGGCTATTGTGTGGAGCAGACTATGTGACAAATTTCTCTTGTCCCAGTTTGCACTGTATGTGTTGGTGGAATATGGTCTTAGGCATCTCAGTGAACTTTTGATTAGGATTCAAAGCAAGAAGATACAGAATTAATTGTGCTCTTAAGATAAAGAGCTTAAAAGTATGTATTCTAGAGTTTGCAACCAAGATCTACATAATGATTCTGTGGTTTGTACTTTGAAGTTACTGTGTAAAGCCTAAAATACATTAGTATATAGGTTGAAAAGTATTTTTGTTCCAGACCAAGGGTTAGCAAACTCTTTCAATGTGCTGTCAGGGCCGGCCCACAGTAAATATTGTAGGCCCTGTATATAATATGGTCATACTCAAATCTCTCATTGTAGTGGGGAGTCCTAAGTTAAAAATACACCATTAAGGAGAGCTGGTATTCCAGGAAAACTTTGCTGATGGTTGTTAAAATTAAGTACTTTGTCTAATCTTCTTTTGATGTATTTTTCTTTCTTTCTTTCACTGTATAAACATGAGAAAAGCCGTGCTTTAACCTCTACATCCACCCAGATTGGGCCATGGGTCAATGGCTTGACAACCCCTGTTCTAGACCAGAGCATAATATCTTTTAAGTCCATTAATAAGTCATTTAACTATAATTTTTTAGATCTATTATACTGGTTTAAATTTGTCTTGACTCAAGAAGCCTAGAGGCTAAGATTAGTGGAATCAGTTAACAAGGATTTACTATGTTCTCTCTGTCCCATACTGCACCAGTGAATGCATTTAAAAATCCAACAAAAACATTCTGGTGTCAAGTAATTCATAAATGACTGACAGAGTCAAAGATACATAACTYGAAACAAATAGAGAATGAACAGCGGTGGTTCAAAAAAGAAAGGCGTGTGGGCATGCTTCAGTTAGATGCCTGTAGGAAGAAGCAGATGGCTGGTCGGTATTGCACGTGGAGGTGAATGTGGATAGCCACCTTAGAGGTCTTTTCTGGCATTTCCTRTTCTATTTTAATGTCAGATCGTAGAAATGAAGTCCTTAGTATCTGAAAATTTAGGAGCACTGAAGGAGCAATATTCTGAGAACCTTTTCTTTAGATTAAAACACTGGGTAGTAATTGTCTATGTATCAGTATTTTGTCATTAAATGAAAATCTAGTTGTACGTTTAAATGGATCTATGTATTAAGTACAAATTGAATTTAAAAACATTCAGTATTAATAGTGACAGTGTGATATTAAATGAAATTTAAGCAGGCTAGACCATCTTAGAACTTAAGCAAATGCTCTCTGCCCATGAGTGGGGCATATCTAGGGGTGGCTGATAGGTTTTCTAAGTGTGCAACTGTTCACTTCCACTAAGACAGCATCTATATACTGGATTGAACTTGTCTGCTAACTTTAGCAAGAAGCTGTGGCGGGGCATAGTTAGCATAATACAGATGACTGTCGTCGTTGCTGTTTTTAGCAGAAGCAGTATGTCTGACTGGCTAGCATCTGTTTTCTCGCCTTGTCATAATATACTGGAGACAGTTCATTTTTTAAAATGTAGGTAGCCCTCAGCTAAAAGTTAACTGAAATGCCTAAAATCATGGTCTATGATGTCAGTTGAACTGAAGAATGATTTTTCAGGTTTGGTTTAACTGAAGAGTTAATTTTCCAGAAATGACCAGCTACAGTGAATTTTTCTCTTACCTCATTCGACATGATTCTCACGTGACCCCTACAAAAGAAGAATTTGTTTTTATGGATTAGTAATTCTTTCTAACAGGTACATCGAAAAATCAGAGAAGATTCAGATATGGCACAGGATTCTCTGCAGTGCCTTGCTCAGTTAGCTTCTCTCCATGGACCCATYTTCCCCGATGAAGGATCCCAGGTTGATTATCTAGCACACTTCATTGAGGGTTTGCTGAACACTATCAATGGGTAGGTATGCTTTTCCTTTTGAAGAGGGAACATTTTTCTTCWAGTATTTAATACAAAGGGGTGGGGGGAACCTAAGGATTTTTGGYTTTTCCTGTTCTGTGTTTTGAAGTAGAATTGTATGGCTAATTTGAGATTAAGACAGAGCCTTTAGAAATGAATGAGTGATAATATTTTTTGTGTTTGGAAATGTAGCTTATTTTGTGTGGATTAATCCTCATTATTTGATTTGTAGAATTGAAATAGAAGATTCTGAAGCTGTAGGAATCTCCAGCATTATCAGCAATCTGATAACTGTGTTCCCTCGGAACGTTCTAACTGCCATCCCCAGTGAGCTCTTCTCCTCCTTTGTGAACTGCCTCACACACCTCACTTGTTCTTTCGGGCGAAGTGCTGCGTTGGAAGAAGTGGTGAGTGACTTCTAAAGTATGTCTGTGTCTGCTTCCCATAGAAAATTGGTGCTACCCTTAGAGCATTGTCTCATGACAGTTATTGTAACTGAGGACTAGTAGCTGTTGTTAAAATTACATTTTGTACGTATATTAGTGGCAGTGTGTATGGAAACATGACCTTTGAAATTTGTGGATTTAAATTAGTCTTGGAAATGATCATTTTGAGATAGTTAAAATTCAATGTTTTTGTTAAATTATGTTGATTAGTCCATTTTAAAAGTGTTTTACAAGAACTGTTAAATAACTTCATGGTTGGATGTAATTATGTATAATTAAATTTTATCAATGCTATTAGTATTTTTATTTAAGACTTAGTTGGAAATTATGTGATGTGTATTGTTTAATAGTGTATTTTGGTAAACTGATTTACGTTCAAACTAAGTCTGGTAATATTAATGATTGTGAGGGRTAGATACACATTTTCAGATGCTTTCCAATTTTTTTCTTTAACTTTTGAAAATATTATACAAAACTTCTTGACAACAGTTACTTTGTAACAGTTACTATAATAATCATTGGAAATAATTGACTACTGTTTCTATAAAGTAGTTACTTAGTTGTTGAAATTGTTTTTTTTTGTTTTGYTTTTTTTCCCCTGTTTTGGCTATAAATTAAAAGGAGATAGCTCTTAGAATTTCATGTTAAATCCCTAGTTTATGTCTTTGGCAATATTTGGCAATTTATAAAGCTTCTGAAGTGTTAGGATCTGGGAATGATTGTATGTCTGTAACTAGGCTCTTTTAGGTTTAATGAGAGACTTGAACAGGGAAGGCAGGGCTTTATGTGATGGAAAACTATACATTAGAGGAGTAGAACTTTATAGACGTGTGAAATTTGCACTTCTCAGGATGGTCATTTCTGTTCTAAACATATAAGTCCTTATTGAAGTTAAATGTCTTAGCCTAAAAGCTAAGACACAGGCTCAGACTCAGAGTGAAGTATGATGTAACATGACTTCCTTGTGTTTCTAGATTTTTCTCTTTTGAGAAAGATGGAGTCAGGATTTAGTATGTTAATCATCTGTTTAGACACACAACTACCTTTAGCTTCTCTAAGAGGGTTCTTAGATTTAGTAGACTGGCCTGAATATATGTAATATTTTTGGTTTAGAGATTTTATCTTTGAAGCCGGGCCGTGG
>BDUI01001247.1:38080-64095 GCA_002335545.1 Apodemus speciosus
ACCATCACAAATCTCACATGTTGACTTCCTAAGATGTGGAAATATTGAAAAATTGTAGGCTGCCTTTAAACCACTTGGTTCATAATAAGCTGTTTTATTAGCGCACTAAACTGAGCTCAATCTTTTGTCGCAGCCATCCCTGGATATCTATTGACTTGCATGGAAATTTGCTTGATTGTAAAATTTATAAAACAAGGATAGTGCCAGTCTTACTTAGTATTATTTCCAGCAAGATGATGGACAAGGATGGGCATAAACACAGACATGCCGATGGGATAAATGCAGCCTTTATTCTGCCTTTAGGAAGCAGGTGAACCCAACGGCCTAGGAAAGATTCTCATATCACTTCATTTATTTTTAAGTTTCTCAAAGTGGAAAAAAACRTATTTTCTCTGAAATTGCTTAAGCAATCACAAGGTGTGTAGCATCATAAGGACAGACGGGGCCTTCCCTCAGTCATTCAGTAAATAAAATTCTGTACAATTTTGTCCAGAGTTAGACTTAACATGATGATGATGACAATGACAATAATATAGGACAATGATAACAACAATAATGATAATGATAATAATGATAATAATGATAATAATAATAATGGTCTCTAACACAGTGTCTGGGTTTTCCAAATCCCTAACTCAGGCTGACAGACATAGTACTTCTCCCATGAACACACTTTTAACTAGGTGGCATCTGGTGCCTCTCAATAGAAATGTGTTCCTGCATGGGAGAGTGGGCCTTCTGCGGTGACTGAATGGGCATTGTCTGTCAGATCAATTATGTACGAGACTTGTCTTCTCTAAGGTTCCCTCACATTTTTAATCTCCTGAGAATTCACCTTGTACTCAACCTTCCGTCTCTAGGAGTCAGGATTGCAGACAGTTGCCTGCCCCCTGGCTGTTTCTGCCTGGAGAGTATGGTCAAAGGGACTCCTCCCTGCCGGGTTTGTATTACCTATCTCATGAGTCTTCTCTGTTTCATTTAAACATGGTAATAGTAGGAAGACCTTTCTCTGATCTCACTGACATACCTTTAGGACACCTAGCTCCTTAGCTGCTTTGACATATATGCAATGGAGCCTACTGTGGGTCAGAATATTCCTAGTCTGCCTCAGTTTGTGCTTTTTTTTTTCCCTCTGAGGCCACTGCTTCTTTCACCACAGAGAACAGGGCGATGATCATAAAGTCAGAAAAAACCAGGGAGTTTTCTGTAAGTGAGGTCTCCTGTGAATGCTGACAAGGTTGCTGCATAGCTTCCTAGAAACCATTATTGGTAAGCCATCATAAAACCCTCTCCTTGGGCTCCGTGGGGATGATGCATGGCATTCTGTTACCGAGGTCAAGTTCTCATGCCTAACTGGCAGAGCCAGAGTATAATGGGAGCAGCTGGCAGGGGCGCCATCTGGGGAACCCAAGAAGCATAGCTCTTGCTCATTTGCAAACGTGCAAGGTGGTAAGAGGCCAGTCCGCTCTCAAAACACATTCAGGACATGGCATCTCCTTCCATCTCCCCAGCACAGCTGAGGCAGCCAGCAGTGATGTCGCAACCTGGCTTTTTTTTTTTGTGGCCATTCTCATCAGCCATACACCTTCTCTTGTCCCACTACACCGCAGACATAACTACATTTAAAACATACAACTCATGGGAAATGCTTGAAGCCCCTAGATAGCCTGGCTTGTCTGGCCTCAGTGGGAGAGCATGAGCTTAGTCCTTGCTGTACCAGGGTGGGCTGGTACCCACGGGAGGCTTCCCATTCTCTGAGGAGAAGGGGAGGGGGAAGCATGTGGAGGGGTGTGTGAGGGTGGGACTGGGAGAAGAGGAGGGGGAGCAATCAGGATATAAAGTAAATAAATAAAAAATAAGATAATAAAAAATGCAAAAAAATAAAGAGCTTTTGGCCCTCATTTCTGTTGCCCCTACAAGCATGGTAGGGTAGTTCTATATAACAGCCCTTCTTGCTCAGCATTTTGTCCCTCTGCCTTAGAAATGCTTGAGTTAAAGCAGGGGGTCTGGTAGTTATGCACTAAGAATTAGAAGGATTGGGAAGCAGTTTTTCTCTCTCTGTGTTTGTGTTTTTGTGTGTTCACATGTGTGTGTGTGACTGTGTGTGTGTGTGTGTGTGTGTGTGTGTGTGTGTGCATGGGTGTGTTAATGACACCATGGCCAGGTTCCCTTTAAGAGGTAGTTGTAGTTGTGTAGTTGATGCACGTTTAGAATCTGGAACCTGATGATAACATGCTCAAGGTCCCAATTTGCCACATGCAAGTTGAGTAAGCCTTGGCCATGTCTGACCTCTGAGCCTCCACTGAGTCAGCTCTACAATGGATACAATGACAGAAGGGTCAAGGGAGAAAGCCAGCTTAAGCAGAGGAGAGTAGATTCATACCAAAATCTCCAGAGGGGGGAAAAATACATACTCACAAATCCTACTTCTAAGAAAAAGATCTTTAAAATCAAGGTCTGGTGCTGGTTGGTTAAGAGCCTCYATGAGAAGCCCCCTTCCTTGAGACGTGGAGACAATTGTACACTGCTTGTCAGTTTGATTTGAAGATGAGAAGCAGTCCCCAGAGAAAGGCCCAAGTAGGCTCAGCTGTCTAGTTCCTGGCCTCGGTCTGCTCAGCTGTCTGGGTTGGCCCCTCGCTTCCGGGATGGGTGGTGAGGTTTAAAGAACAGGAAGGAAGCGGCCAAGGAAACAATCTGGCAATCAGTAAAAATTCGCTTCTAAGCCTTTGCTAAGCACAGGCTCAGGGCTGTCTCTTTTAACTTTTTCTTTGTCACTTTCCCTTTTGGTTGGCAGACTCCAGGCTGAGGCCACTCTATGGCCCCTTGCTGGTGGGTCAGGGTGCTTTATTTCACCTCTAATGGAAAGCACTTGTGTCTAGTAAATCTTTCCTTTGCTCTTATTAAAACACTGATGCTGGTTATTGAGGTCTGTTCCAAGATAGGTGAGGATCAATAAGGTGATCCACTTAATCATTTCAGCAATCAACAAGCTATTTTCTTAGTTTGTACTCTAGCCAAGGTCCACAGAAATTCAAAGGCTTATCAGGTCCTCATAACCCACAGAAACCCATGGAAACACCCTCCTCATTTCCCCTCTTCCTGCTCACCTCAGGGAGCCCCGAGTCCCCTGAAAAGCCCTGCTGTCTGCCTGGCCTTAGGGTTGTGCTTGGCAAAATGGTGAAGGACCCTAGGTTTCTGGAAAGTTCTTTATGCAAGGAAAGGATAGTTTTTTTTCATGGCTGTGGGTAGTCAATACTTGATTATAAATGCTCTCGTCTCAGCTATTGGGTCTGCATATTCTATGCATCTGCTTGGGGTAGAATTACCCTGACCACATACATTTTAAGGCTCTGCAATATCAAGATTCAAATTCTAACTAGTGTGGTTTGTTCAAAAGAAGTTATATAACAAGTTAGAAGCATTCAAATGTTCCCAGGACACTGAAATGAAAAATGTGTAATGAGACAGAAGTACTAATTGTTCTGATTTGGTCATTCTATATTATGTATGCATTGGGTTATCTCAGTGTATTCCAGAAATGTGTGCCACTGTTATAGGTCAAAAACACATGTTGTCTAAAGCTGAAGAACAAAAAGCCCCTCAAATCTATCTTTGCCAGGAAGCCTTCTGCAGCACCCAGAGGGGCCGGGGGTCCTTGTGCTGGGTTGAATACGGGCACCACAGTTCCGTTATTCTTAGTTTCCAGCCGATTACCCCCTTAAGGTCTGGGTCTGTGGCTTAGACATCTCTGCATTATCAGGACCACCCTGAAGCCTAGCACACAGAAATGGCCCCTTGTACTTACTTAAGGGAGGGAGAGGGAGGGAGGAAGGAAGAACGGAAGAAAAGAAGGAAGATGAAAAGAAATAAGGGAAAGGGGAGGAAATAATTATTTTATTTAGTCCTGGACATCAGTGTGAATTCAAGTCTTGACATGGCCTGCAATTTCTGGGTGTCTTTAACTTGTTCCGGCCTCAGTTTCCTTTTATGTCCATGCTGGATTTTAATCCTCCTAACTCCTCCTGGCTCACACATTTCATAACCGCATGCCTCTTAGTCTGTAGTTCCCAATTGTTCCACATCCAAAGACACTGTCGGTGACATGCACTGTGAAAGCTCCCATTGTGAACATGAAGTGAATGCCCTAATACTAGAAGTGACTTTATCCAATTAGAAAAACATGTCTTACTGCAATAAAAAGATGAAATAAAAGGAAAAATAGTCTTAAGTATTCATCTCACAAAAGTGAGGCAAATACCCAGCTAGAAGACACAATGGAGGAATCAGATACTTGTGAACTTCTCCTAGTCACTTTGAACTACACCCCAGCTGCAGACACAGACTAAAGCAGGTGGTTCTCATTGGTGTCCCATACAGTGTGGGAAGTATCACCACTGTTGACACAGTTGCACTGTATACAGGTTTTGTTGCTAATATAACTGGTTTCATATTACTTGTTACAATTTGAAAGTGGCAGCGCATAGCCATTCAAAACCAATGCAGCTGTCACACTGCTGGAACATTTAGGGTCTATAGAACAAGATAGTATTTAAGCACAGATAATAACAATAGGCATTTCACCTGGGGGACTGTCTTGTGGACTTTCAAAAGTCCTCTGGGAAGCAGGACAGCATATTCTCCATAGTTCAGTACTATCCCTGACCCTGAGGATTTGGTTAGTCCACAGCCTCTACCAACCAGGCACCACCAGGGTATCCAATCATCAGACCAACAGACACCTTCCTGCCCAGCACATGTCCAAAATGCCATCTACAGGATGGAGCCATTTCTGCCAAGAGCCAGTGCCTCTGCAATTTTAAATGTTAAAGTGCCGTATGCAGTCCTAGTCCAAAGGCCCTTGTGCAGCGTCTCAAAGCTCCGCACACACAGAGTGACCTTGTCCTTCCGAGCTCTATGCTACTGTCTTGAATTTCTTAATTATGTTTTCATTTCCATTTTACTCCAGATGCTGTAAATTCTGTTGTCAGTCTTGGCTATGTGCTGCGATACAGATGCTGTATTTGTAAGCATCTAAGAGATGCGTTTTTCCTAAATGGTAATTGAGCTTTGCATACCAACGTTTTCTTTCATTGGCAAGTTTGTTACCCACTATTTTGATTACAGATAGAGCAATTTGTGTATTTGTTAATTTCTATATATTAATTCCTTTATACTCTGGACTCAGAAGGTCTGGGAAGAACTCATCCACTTTTGCATTTTCTCACTTTACCATATATTATTAATATTATTTTGCCATTAGCAATAGCCTTAAATTTTATACAAAATAACTGAATTTAAAGAGATACATTGCATTTGGCAGTCACAATACACCATGATTCAGCATCCTTGGAGTGAAGTGTTCTCTTTAACTCTCCTCAGCTCTTCACCTAGAATGTGAAGCTCTTAAAGAGCTTTGAATTTTCCATCTAAGATTTCTATCAACAATGCATCGAAACAACTGAAAAAAATGTATCTGTATTAAATGAGTACAGACCTTTTCCTGGTTATTATTCCTAACACAATATAGTCTACTAACTACTCGTACATCATTTGCCATTTTGACCTGGTTCTAGTCACTATAAATAACCCAGAGATTGTTAAGGTACAGAGGGAATGTGTGTAGTTTACATACGACTGTGCGTCACTTTATAGAAGAAACTTAAGTATGTGTGGATTTTGGTAATTTGGTTGAGTTCTGGGTGTCTGGATCTATCACCTCCACATGAAGGGCAACTACTAGCCTTCCTGTGAAAATAAGGAAACAAAGTTATTGGATTCAGAAAAAAGTCTTGTAATTATTTAGCCCTATTCATAAAGAAATTGTACCAAAATTAAACGAAAGATGTAAAATTGAATTAAAATCATAGGAGTTTGGGGGCACAGATTGATTTTTTAAAATTATCTAGGGCTCAAAAGCTGCTTCAGTGGTATTATTGAGTATTAACAGGGACACCTTTGAATGATTCTTCTGATATATATAAGGGAAATTTGTGTAACCTAAGCTAAGGGCATTAAAAAAGCATTTAGCAACATGTATATGGTAATTATAAGTAATTCCTACCTGGTCAGTAAAGCCGGACAAGACAGAATGTCTTCTAACACATAATTTAGTTATATTTTGGAGAAATTTTTTTCTGAGAAGATACCATTTGCTATTCACAGTTTTTACCTATCCAGTGCAATCATAAGCAACATTGACCCTCAAGGACTAAGTTTTAAAAGTACTATAAATGGAATCCACCGTGATATAGTTAATTGGCTCAGACATGGTTGTGCTTGGAAGGGAGACAAATGCTGACTTTAATTGATTAATTTATGGTGGAGCCGCAGGGCAGTCCAGGCATGGGGTCCTGTCAAAGGGTGGATCTAAGCCTGCCATCTATGGGAAGAAGAAAGGCCATTGTCTGTGAGTCTGGTGTCTTTTACTTTAGGAAATGGAATTGTGAAGACTCACATTCTTCTGTGAACTGATAGCTGTATATGGTTTATACCCAAGGATTTGAAAATTAGTACTTTTTAATAACACCAAGAAGATGACAGATTTTATTTGGCTAACTCTCACATGCAAACTGATTTCTATGCACATGCATGTAACTCCCCCCCTCTCTGTGAGTGTGCCCATGCACGTGTGTGTGCATGTGTGATATGAGAATGAAGATACTGCATATACATATACATGCCTATTGTGTGGCTTGGTGCTGAAGCACTAAAGCACCTTGAAAGCAGAATGTGGCTTTCCTACCCATGGCAGTAGAACCTTGTTCCCAGGGTTGATGTTCACAGACCCGTGTAGGCAACACAGCTCAGAGGTCTGTGGGTGACAGGACAAGAGTTACCACAAAACCACTATGACGTTCTCAGAGCCTGTCAGTAAGACTCAGTCTTCTCTAGAAATAAATCGTTACACATGATCTAAGGTTTAAAGACTGCCCTGTCTAAGAATGTCACATAAAAGACTAACGCTTTGAGAGTCAGGGCTTAGAAGCAACAGATGGGCCTTCTTCTGCAGTGAGCTTTGGACTACAGTTTTGAGGGCCCCGTGGAAGAGTATTCCACATCTCAGTTGCAGGATTCTCCTAGGTGTGAGGTACCAGCCCCACTTGCATTGGACTTACTGTGAAGTTTGGTACGAACGCTGTCTCATTTCTAAGGTGTGCTCTTAATTCAGAAATGTGTAATCTTCAACAACCTTCCTCTGTGATTCTTAGCTATTTCAGGATAAATTAATAATTGAATGTTTATCACCTAGATCCTCATTAAGAACAGCTCATGTTTTACAATGTATCTCTGGCACCTATTTTTAGTTCATTGATTATAAAAGTCACTCAATAATAGCTTTTAAATCAATGGATACATGACTACATAAGAAAAGCCATACACTAAAAACATAGCTCACTAAATCATTTACAGTGCTTTGTACTTCAGTAGTACTGGCCTTAGATTTTCAATAAAATCTATCAAATACTCACCCCCCCCCAAAGCTATAACACCTTATTGAATATAGGTGTCTGGAGTAGGTGTGTTGCTTCTGACTAGAACATTGCTCCGGGCACTGGGAATGGAGTGGGGATTACCAGGCATGTGTAAAACTTTCTTAGAGTTCTTAATTAAGTCTGTTTCTGTCCTTGCTTCAGATTCCACTTTGAGACAGGTATTTCAAAGGAACATGCATGAACTTGTGTTTAAAGCTGAAGGAAAGATTTCAAAGATGGACACATCATATTTTTGT
The DNA here is from genome assembly GCA_002335545.1 of Apodemus speciosus. NCBI lineage: Eukaryota > Metazoa > Chordata > Mammalia > Rodentia > Muridae > Apodemus > Apodemus speciosus. Next base: position 45,810 of record BDUI01001247.1, read on the forward strand.
GGTTTGAACATCTTTCAGCTCCTCCCTGTTTGGGAAGGGAGGATTCACTGGAGCTGCAACCTAACCCCGAGCCCAGCTTCCCCAGACAGAGGTTTTCTTCATAAAAGCCACTCAGGCCCTTCTTCTCAAGTTCTTCATACACTTTTCAACAGAAAAAAGGAATCATTCATATCTAACAAAGGGCCTTGGATGCCTTAGATAGTTTCCATTGTAAGTTTTTGGGCACTGTCATTGCTCTAGCTCAAGTTACCTCCTGATCTTTCTTTCATCTGCTGAAAATGCATTATCCCCTTATTAGCTTGAAACCGTTACTGTTTGCTGTGGGCAGGCCTGCATAGGAACAATCCTACCCCTGGAATATTCCTGGTTGCCCAAAACACTGACCCTTAAAGTCTGCTTTCCTGTGAACGGAACGGAGGCATGCTCTAGGAAAGGGCTGTTATCATAGCAGGGAAACGGTCCAGAATGAACCTTGACAGCAAGTGTTGGGAAATCACAGCCAAGTATTTTCTGGGGAGGACTGATCTCAGGGGCCAGCACTCCCAGCAGTTCCTGGGCCGATGGGACACCAGAAGGAGAGCCAGTGAATGAGCCTTTGAGTCTGCATCATGGCTGAAATCTGTTCTTAATTCAGTAAGAAAATCCACAGCTCCATCCCTAATATTTTAGAAATTATTTTTATTAGGTATATTCTTTATTTACATTTCAAATGTCCCCTTTCCTGATTCCCCCGCCCCAAAGTCCCCTAACCCATCCCACCTCCCCCTGCTCACCAATCCACCCACTCCTGCTTCCCTGTCCTGGTATTCCCCTATACTGGAGCATCGAGCCTTCTCAGCACCAGGGGGCTCTCCTCCTTTTGATGTCCAACAAGGCCATCCTCTGCTGCCTATGCATCTGGAGCCATGGGTCCCTCCATGTGTACTCTTTGGTTGAYGGTTCAGTCCCTGGGGGCTCTGGGAGTACTGGGTGACTCATATCGTTGTTCCTCCTATGGCGCTGCAAACCCCTTCAGCTCCTTGGGTCCTTTCTCTAGCTCCTCTCTTGGGGACCCTGTGCTCAGTTCAAAGGTTGGCTGAGAGCATCCCAGTTCAAAGGTTGACTGAGAGTGTCCCGCTCTGTGTTTGTCATGCACTGGCAGAGCCTCCCAGGTGGCAGCTATATCAGGCTCCGGTCAGCAAGCACTTGTTGGCATCCACAATAGTGTCTGGGTTGGGTTTGAAACATCTCCCAGGTTTCTAACCAAGATCTGAATAATATCTGCAAATCTGTGTCTGTCTGGTGGAGCTCACACTCCTTGACACATGAATGAGGAAACATTTAGATTCCCCTAACACTCTATTTAAAATTTCTCTGCAACTATTTTTTAATTACATATTCTGATAATTCATGTATGTTTTCTGAAAACACAATAAGTACCTCTAGTAGTTTAATGCATGTTATTTCTGTGAATTCAAAACAAATCTCAGGAGAGGTCCATGATTCATCAGACAGTTAAACAGGTCCACAGGACCCCAGAAATCAGATTTGTATGTGTATTAAATGATTATATCTGTTAATGAATTACAATGAGAAATAAAAATAAGTCTGCACTTGAAGTAAAAAAGTTGAACTTTGAATTTCAGCTTGGCCACATGGCGGCTATAGAGCAAATTGTAAGTTCTTCTGAGCCAGAGTTCATGTGCTGTCCTGGAGGAGTAATCGCTACCTCACAAGGTAATTGGCGAGTTTTCAGTGTGGTATAAAGGGACTGACTTTCTTTGTCACTGTTCCTCATTTAATCACTTTAGTCATAGGGGCATTTTCTCATTCTTGTGCCAGCCTCCTTCCCCTTAGTTTTAGCTCTTTTTCGTGTCATGGCTGGTGCCTGGAATACCTGGCTCATGATTACTATCAGAAAACATCACCTTTACCTCTGTGACTCTTCCTTTAGCTTCCACAATTCAGCAGAATCCCACTCACAGCCTTGTTAGCCCCCAGGATGTGCTCTGGTCCTATACAGTCAGCACTCATTGCTTGTTCTCTTTTCTACCTTCCCATCATTCTCCTTCCTTGGTATTACAGCCATTTTCAAACTTGGAATAGCTAGTTGCATCAGAGAAAAAAAATTGAATTTGAAAGATCATGTTACTATTATTGCATTGATTTGCTATCACTATATTATTTATAATCCTTATATTGTTTTTGTTTTAAAATTCCAGGTACCATAAAAAAATTCCAGAGTTTCCCCTCCCTTTATACTGTTAGGGAATTAAGATATGCATATAACGTGTTTTGCTATAATCTCTGCCCCAGTCCCCTTCCCCACAATTCTTCCCCATGCCCTGACATTTTTCTCTCACATTCATGTACTTTGCTTTCTCCTCCTCCTCKTCCTCTTCCTCTTCTTCCTCTTCCAACTCCAACTCCTGGTCCCTCTTTTTCAAAGCAGAATCCACTCAGTGCTGCCTGTATTCGYATGAGTTTAGAACCATCTACTGGAAACTTCAGAATTTTCGTGTGAATCTAGACAGCTTTTGCAAAAATTTTGGACAGGATGTTAATTTAAAAACTGTTGGTAAAAGATATTCAGGCATGTTCTGGAAGGCCAAGAGGAGGGAACTTGCCTGGCATGGACATGTTCCATGAGATCTGTCAGTGTGTATTTTCTCTTTTTGGAAAAACCTTATAATAAAGCCCCCCGCCCCCCCCCCCACTGTTCTTCAGGAAAGACTAAGCCTGCCAGGCCAGTGGAGGATCAAACAGTGAGGGGTGTCCTCTCCAGCTTGTTCTTACCCCAGATAGAGAAGTTGCTGACTGGAAGTGAGGGGTGTGGCTGAGAGTTGTCAGAGGCTTGGCCAGCCATACTCTGGTAGGAGGAATAGGAGAAGGGAGCAACATTTCTTGTGAGGCACTGACCTATGTCAAGCCTCTGCAGCCTTGTGAAATAAGTGTAAGGCAAAGGTTCCTTATGTTTTGTGGAGGAAGGACCCAGACTTTGATAAGCTGTATAATTTGGTTAGATTTCATGTGTGGAACTGGCATTATATTCCTGTCCAATATGATTCCACAGCTCATGAATTTTCCGTGTTTTTTAAACTACACTAAACTGTATCGCTCTATACATTCTACTGTATTTCCATTTACCTTTTGAGTCTTCACTGGATGCAAAGAGCTGAGTTTCTCAGAAGAATGGTTTACTCGCCATTAACTTAACATTTTAAAAATGAACTCTCAAAATGTTCTTCAGATAAACACAATAGAAATATACTTATAATGCATTAATATCTTAATGGGTCTATGGTTTATCTATGACATTGCCTCTCCCTGCAATTCATAAATGAGGACATTGAGGCACAAAGTGGTTAAGTGTCTGGCCCGAGGGGGAGATTTGTTCAATCATAAAGATGGGCCTGAAATTTTTCTACTTTGTATTCTGACTTGGAAGGCAGTGAACATATGCTCAAGGGGGAGATCTCGCTGAGTTTCATGTCAGGTTGTCCGCCTGCTAATTTAATCCTGTCATTCCTAGTTACATCCCTTTGGAGAAGACACCACTAATTCTTTCTCCTTTGATATTTTTCCACTAAAAATATCCCTCTTGCTAAGCACCTCACTCTTAACAGGTACCATCATGGCCCAATCCCATGAGTCTCCCTTCCCATTTCTCAGAGGTACTATAACTTCTTGCTGAATTTATTCAGAACCTTCCATTCTAGGGTAGAGCAGGGAGTGGGACTGTGATCTTTGTGGACATGGATTCTCCTGGACCTTTCCTCTTCATGGCTATGTCCCAATCAGAGGGAACGATGCTCTGAAGGTGGGGGTTATTGTAGGTTTATAAATGCTGTCCTTCAAAACCCTATTGGCGTAAATGTTTCATGTCTTTGCCTCTGTGAGGCCAGGGCTGAAACACTCAGCTGTGAGGGTGTTTATATTTGTGGAACTCTCTTGAACATTTGCTGCGGGTTTCCAACAGCTGCTCTGCTGAGGCTCTGGGGAGAGGAAGATCATGAATATTCAGGTGAAGCCACCAGAATGAACAGCCGTTAATAGAATAAATGCCTAAACAGTTGTGTAAGGCTTATTAAGACCTATTGGGGCTGAGATAATAAATTCCCACTCTGACATGTTGCAACTACTGTCGCTTAAACACTCTGGACCACCTCTTCCAAACTGAAGGAAAAAATTATGTGAGTTCTCTATGTGAACACAAAGAAACACCTGGAAGCCTTGGCACCAGGAAGAGATTTGGCAGAGATCTTTCCATGTACCAGTGTGGCCGCAGGAAAATGATGTGTTGTTCCTTGTTTCTATTTTCAAGGTTATCTCAATCCACTCTAGGCTGGAGTGACCATTATTCTTGAACTACAGAAAATGTGTCTTGAGTCTCCCAGACTTCCCCAACATTATTTCTGAGCCAACAAGACRTATACAAGTGCTGACACACGTATCTTTTACCCACAAGCCCACGGCCTGCATCTCTCCCTCCAGAGGCCAAATACTTACTAGAATAGGCTTTTTTCCCTGCTCTTGAGATGCAGAGCAGGGAGCTGATGCAAAGATTGCAAATGGACAAGAGACCTTTCCCAGGGTCCGTTAGAGACTGTGTTGGAAGTGTGTAAGGCCACGAAGAAGGCTTGTGAGCCACGATGAAAAGGAGCCTTTCCTTCTTCCAATGACAGCTGTCACCTTGGGTTAGGCTCACTTAAACTTCTTAGCTCTGGCACCTCTAGTCACAAGGCCTCCCCCCAACGATTTGAAGAGGACTCTACTCCGGCTCACACCTAGAGGCAAACTCAGTCATATTTGATCAGAAACCTGCTGTCAACTCAGATAAAGAGAAGTGACTTTAAATAAAGTCGACTAACTCAATGAAGGAAACTTACGCGTGGCATCCGGGCTTCCGGTCTAGAAGCACGGACAGCTCCTTTGAGCTAGCCACGCAAACTTATCTCCCCTACACTGAAGATGTAGTGAGGTCCTGATGAAGACTGGAAGTCATCATACAGACTTTATAAGGCACACACAGACAACAAGTCAATTCAGAGACCTGAGTGTAGTTTGAGAAGAGGAGTAGATATTAGGCCGATTCAGTAGTTTTCTACCTGAGTTTGGATTTTTCCTGTGCTCTTCAATCCAGGTCAGCATGACCGAAGGCAAGATACTTCACTTCTCTGAAGCACATTTTTCTCACCTGTGACTCAATAGTATCCCTGTATGAAATGCTATTTTTTCCTATGAAAGGCAGTTAGCTCACCAAGGACCAATATTCCATAAATCTCCCCAACATTGTAAAACTTTTACGCAAATCTTTTAATCCCTCCAACTTGGTAAAACTTCTGTTTATGCAAAATCTCTGCTATATCAATAGAACTTAATGGCCTGGAGTGGCCCATACCTTCCATTCCTTCATTTCCTCTGTGCCAATTAAAAGTTAACCACTGAGTCAGACTGGGAGGTTCAGCTCCCACCAATAGGATGAGACACAGGCACCACCTGCTTTACTATAAAAACTAAGTGAACTTCCTGCCCCGCATGCGCCTTTCTAGGCTGGTTTGTGCTGATGCACACCCTCTCTGCAAAAAAGAAACTGCCTTTTGGGTTACTTTGTTTTGTTTGGGTGTTTGGTTATGTGATATTGAGAATATTTGTTTCCAACACGCCCACTCAACATGCTTATTCTGAGAATTAAAAGCACATAGACCTCTTGGTCATGGAACCAACTCACAGTCTGTACTCAGTTAGTTGATTCATCCATTTAACAACCATTTATTCACTCACTCATTCATTCACTTCCCATTCCTTCTACTAGTGACTTAATATGGCTACATTTTTTATTGTGGTACTTTTTAGTGCCAGAATTGAATGTGGGGCCTCACACATGATGCTATGTAAGAGTTCTAAAACTGAATTGTATTCCTTAGCCTTTTTTTAACATTTTATTTTGAGACAAGGTCTTACCAAGTTACAGACTGGTCTTGAACAGACTGTACGTAGCCCAGGCTGGCCTTGAACTTGTGAGCCTTGAGTCTCAGCTTATTGAGTAGCTGGGATAACAAGGCACTGCCAGGCCTGGAAGCGTTAGGGCTTAAGCACCCTCTTGCCATGTAGAGATGGGCATTTTTCTTATGCAGTTTCTAGTTGTGTCTATGCCTTTAAGGTACTAGATAAATGTTACTTAGGGGTAATCTGGCTATCAATATAAGATCCAATATGTCTTAGAGTCTCTCTCTCTCTCTCTCTCTCTCTCTCTCTCTGAGTGTGTGTACGTGCATGTGTGTGTGAGCATATGTATGTGTGTCTGTCTGTCTGTATGTCTGTATGTATGTATGCATGCATATGTGTGTTATATAGTGAACAATCCAGAGGAATGAATAGCTGGAATAAATTAGTGCATAAAGGATGCTTAATTGGAAGGGTGATTGTCTCTAGGAATGCCCAAAGGGTAAGAAGAACAGGAAGAAGTCAAGCAGCAAAGTTCTTCAAGGAGCCTGAGCCCCAGGACTGAATGAGGCCCATAACTGGATATCATGCCATATTTTGAATAAAGATGTATGGCTTTCTTCATTTTACAAGTTAGTCAGGAGGGGTCTGATGACTGTTGCTTTTCAAGATCTGGGTCAGAAAGCTATCTTGAGACTCTATCTTAGGGGGAAAACTCCTTCTGAAGAGTAGGCATGTAGATACACTTGTGGTCCCAGTAAAGCTGAGACATTTGTCTGAAATGCTGGCCCCTGGATCAGGTCTGGGTGGGGCTAGCTAGATGATGTGTTGCTCAGAAGCTGCTGGGTAAGTGCTGGCCAACAGCAGGAGCCTGGCTGATTTTAGACTAAATTTATAGCTTCTCACACATCCACCCCATGAACTAATGGTTATTTTTATCATGTCGCTGTTTCCTTAGTGGACACTTCTGGTACTGAATGCCACCTCCTGGGTTCTGATCCAGAGAATCCTCCTAGATGTTGGTCTTGGGTAACACAATCTTATTTGTTTTATTCCCACTCAGGTATAGACTATGGGCAAACCACCACCCAGTACTAAACCCTTCAGAGTCCAAGATAATAGACTGACGGCTCTCTTTGCTTTTGAATAGACACCAAGTATCACATGCCTCTTCTTCTGGAAGAAAGGTGAGCTCCTTCAGTGGAAGTCTACGTGGTGCAGGAGTCTTTGTCTGAGGGGTTTTGAGAATGAGTGATGCTGTGTTCATGCAATATGTGGGAAAACAAATACAAAGTAAGATTGCTTCAAAGCTAATAAATGCCAGAAGAGATCTCAAACATGGCTGAACCTAAGCTACCATCCCAAGGGAGGTCACTTGGGGGCTACCTCAATGTTAAGAGGAGCAAGAGAGAGTGAGAGTGTCTTTGGAAAAGTCAGAAAGGATCATTTACATCTACTTTCGTATTATCTCACTCTTCCTTAGCAACCCTCTTATGGGGTGGGGCCCAGGGGGAAATGACTTATCTGGAGTCATTCTGGTCATATCTGTTCTGCAAGTGTAGGGCTCCCTTTTGGCTCCCTTTGGCTCTAACGCTGATTGCTTGATTCTAGCTCGTCCTATACTAGTTCCCGGTACTCCACTTAAAAAAGTCAGGTTTCAAGAGAAGTGAGAGTTTGTGTATGTCCTCAGAACAACCATCACACCCAGTTTCCCATGTCAAGCAGCTCAGGTTTCCTGTACAGAGCGAGGGAGAGTAAAGGAAGTGGGGACGTAGGTCTCCTGTGCAGAGCTTCAGTAAATACTCCAAGCCACTTGCTTAATATATTAAACTTATATACGCATATAGCACACACACACACACACACACACACACACACACACACACACACACACAGCCTTTGCAGTTGTGGTTAAAGGTAATTAAAAATATGTTCCAGATGTGGCTAGCGGGTGGTTAGGCAGGTCTTCAGTCATGGGGAAGCCCGACCATGTGTGTATTCAGCACCTGAGGCTGGTTCAGGAAGTGGGTCTGTAGGCTCAAAGGTAACAAGCTTCCTTTCCCCTCTGGCTGGAGGAAATGGGATGGGGCAGGGAGCTGCAGCTGGTTTGAACTGGCTGGCTGGGAGGTGGAGTTCTACTCTTCCTGATTCTTCTATATATGGTATAGCTGGTGCACTTGGGTATTCTGAGTCAGTGAACTTGAATTTTCTAAGTAGCTTAATTTCTCTGTCTCAATACTCTTATCTGTAAAATGGGCACCATCATTTGCCCTTATAGAGGTTTTTTTTTTTTTTTTTTCTGAAATAAAAGATAAACTGTGTAAAGAACCCCTAGAACAGGAAACTTAAACTGTCATATCATTTCTGGATAGGAATAATAAAATCAAGAGCTTTTAGACTTTTTCTTCTAACAGTTCCAAAATCCGAAAAGAAAATGGATTCCAAAGAACATTCTTCACTTCCCTTAGTCATGTTGACAGGGATAAATGCTAGTTACCTTCCATGAAGAGGAGGAGGCAAGGGTGTGATGGGGAACACGGAGGCTGCAGGGGGAGGAGCGAGACACCAGCAGCTGTGGAGAAGGGGAAGAGCTCGGGAATCACAGAGATATTTGCAAGGATGCATGAGATGAGGCTGTACTTAGCTATGTGAAATGTCTTCTCTTCCCCTCCATCTAGACTCTGTAGTCTCCGGTTAGGGTTTGTGATTCCTGTTAATGACAAGCCTAACAATGCAAAGGTAGATTCAAGTAGCTCAGTCTTTATGCTACTCTCAAGAGTCTCTATACTTGTGTAGGGGTGCTTCACATTCTCCTGAGGTTGCGCAGTGCACATGAGGTGATTTCTGACTGTTGCACCCATGGGGGCACCTAATCTGGGGTAAAAAGAACCTACTTGGTACGGATGTGACAATGATCCCCAGGTCCACCCTGGGGAAGGCTGAGGTGGCTATCTTGAAGCTTGATATGGTATGTGACACACATGCACACGAGATAATATTGGAATCTCTAGACTCAACCTTGGCCCTGACCTTGGCCACCTCTTGGAGTGAGAGGCAGCAGTGCTGGCTGCTGGGTTGTTTAGAAGAAAGCTATTGTCCAAAGTGTTTCATTAATGATGCTGTGCTGGAAATGCCAGCTCTCCTGCCACCACCTCTCACTGCTTACGAATTTTAGTATTGATCTTGGGTAGATTAAAGTAAAAAAAAAAAATGGAGTGTTTATATTAAACACCATGTAGGACACAGAGACTTTTAATGTCCTGTAACACTCATTTCCAGTAAGGGGAAAATGCAAGGCTTTCTGAAATGAAACACTCTCTTCTGAAGCATTTATTTGAACTTAATTTTACTACCTGCCTCGTGTAGACAGGGCTTTTCTATGGGGAGTAAATGACTCACCCTGCAAGCTTTTCCAACAACAGTGAAAAAGTTATAGCTATTTGATTTCCCCAATAAAGAGTTACTAGCAGTAATAAGCCCAGAGAATATTAGGCAAGCCACTGTGATCCCCATTCTCAGGCCCAAACTCAATGACACTAAATATTTTATAATATTTTCCAGATAAACTAAGCAGAGGTGGCACATGGGGCTCTGGGATGGGGTCATGGCTGTCTCATGGAATCAGTTCACACACCTCTTGTTCATCCTGGCATGGGCAGATTTGAACTAGCTGTCAGATAGAAGTCTCAAAGGCAGAGCTGCAAGTCTCAAAGTTCAAACCAAGTACCAAACCTAAACTCTTACTCAGAAGCCTGTTTTTCTAGTTACTATATCTAATAGCGCCATTATCTTCTTCCCATTCTCCAACACTCAAGGTTTTAGTATGACAACTGATGTCTTCCTAAGGCCATTCCAGACAGTTATGTCTATCCAGGCAAAGCACCTCTTAGCAGTTGCTATTTGTCACACCCCTTCCAGGGCTGCATCTCCTGCCTAATTCAGACCCTCCTCATGYGCACATGGATCCTAGGGGTTTCCCTTCTTTCTCTTGATCTCAGCTGGTTCTAGATCTTCTGCCCATCTTCAGAGGCCTGTTGACTCATTGTGCTTTCCCATGTGCCATGAAGATTCTGTAAAGAACAGATATGCACATCTCATAACCCTGCTCTTGAGTTTCCATGGCTCCTTAATGCCTCTCACACACTATCGGAACTCCCTGACCTTACGTCCTGGGCCCTCCGCAGCGACATCCTGCCTTATTCAGCCCCTCCCTGCTTCCTAGATGCACTTTGATCTTCTATGTCCCCTCCTTTGTCGTATGGTTTTTCCACATGCCAAATCTCCAATTATCCAGCCAGGAGACCCCAAACGGTGTCTCTCCTTCGAGGGTCTCCAGAGCTAGAGTCTTTTAAGGTTGTGCATCCACAGAAATCTGCACATTGTTCCACTCTGGATTATAACTCAGTAAGATGAAACATTTGGGTCACTGGAGGCAGTACAGTTGATGCTTTCTCATAAAGCTAACATTAAAAAAAGAATGTTTTCCCTTTACATAAAACCTCACTCTTTCCTCATAAATCACCCAGCAGTTTATATCTGTTGGTGCTTTTTACTCAGTGTTTGTCTTGCTTACCATGGCAAAACCCTTCCTTGATAATGGTCCGTGTCTGGCTATTTCTATCTGCCATTAAGGCCTGGCCAGTATGCCTGGTGTGTTGTATATAAGAGATATTCTACTCCGTTGGCAGCTTCTGTGAGTGTCCTTGTATTTCCCTCCTCCATCTCTCCCAGGTCACCTAGTGGTTACCCAATTAGTAAGGACTGCATTCGATTTTAATAGTTATTCTTTTCTTTCTACCGAGGGAGGGAAGTACCATGGCCAACTTGTTGGTCTGTGAGTTTGTCTGTGAAAGGAAAGTCATAAAAAAAAAGCTGTGTAATTAGACAGCCCTTGCTTGCATGTGGCAGATTTCCACATGGGAGGCCCCAGCACACTTCCCAATGAAAAGCCTTTTCATGATAAAGCAGAAGAACAAAGTGGAAGTTAACAGCAGAAAGATAATTATCAAATTTGTCACATGAGTCTGTTTATGCTGCTACTGTCAAGGGTAATCATGTTAGTTTAAGAAAGAGCTTGTACTGGAGTACTCACATGTGAAAATGTTTTCAGGCATGTGTTCCGGCTACCAGAGGAACACATGGGAATCGATATCTGTTTTCACATTGTGGATGACTGATAATTTTAACAATAAGACACAATAGGACACAATATGACACAATATGCCTTATGTTCAAAATAATTGATCAGATACATTATTTCATAACTTAGATATGTATTACTTTGCGTTTTGGTTTGGGGTTTTGAATGAGTGAATTGCATTTTTATTTTTATTTATCCACTTCCCCTTCCTCACTTGACAAGCAACAGAGTGGCAATTATTGTCTGTGTGCCTACATTGATCACAGTCTTCCTTGAGAAGTTAATGTACACAGAAGAGTCCCATTTTTGATGTGTGTGTGTATACAAATGTATACAGACAATAATTATACCTAAATTTGGGTTATGAAAGAAAAAATGGAAGAATTTAAATTTCTAGATTTTTGGAATTGGTTATTTATGAGATTTATTTCTATTGAGCTGTAGAACTTATCACTTGAATCATCTGTTACAAATCCTGAATGAGGCCAAGTGAAAATATGTATGGACAGCTTGGCTATGTGGGAAATCCAGCACGTGTCCCTCTCTGCCCCTCTTCAGAGACTGTGACCAGGGTATTGAGTTGTATCAAATAAACACCACTGGCTTATAGCATTATGCTAGTTCCTTTAAATCTTCATGTTCTGTTAGCTAGATACACATGCTTAAAATACCGAGAAGTAATTGGAATACCACAAACTAGTGGTATGTGTCATGGCTCATATGTGAGATTCTCCAGGACACCCAGGAACTATCTATACCGAGGCAAGGAAAAAAGAGTTGACACACATTAGAGTGTCTAACCCTGCAGGACCTTTCAGGATGGTTCCTGGAGACTTTGCCTCAGATCACAGTGCTTTAAGGTGGTCATAGGACTACTCATCAAGCACGTTGCATGCAATAAACATCATCCACAATGGTGAAGGAGCAGCCTGTATGCCACGTAAGGCAGAAGTGCTGGAGTGCTGAGGCAAACCCTCTGGGCAGCCCTTTTGAATTGTTTCTCCTCTACTCACCCGATCTTTTTCCACCCTGTTGCTCCAGGTAACCTCTATGTTAGATTTGAAAGCCATTACCTTTAGCTCACTCTCATCTCTCTGGGGGACAGGGGGTAAAGTTCGGTTTGTATGAACTTTAGATTCAGTTACTCAGCAAGGAGAATTTCAATTATTTTGGAGTTTCTTTCTGGGATTATCACAAACTTTCTTTGTTTTGAGTAGTCGATCTAATACTCTGAAGACAAATTAAACTTGACCGGAGTCTTTAGGAAGGTGAGGTCTACTGCTGGGACCATGGAAAAGTACCCCATTGGTTCAGTTCACTTAAGACGAACAGCAATTAGACTGGAAGGAAACATGACGTGAACACTGAACGCTGGTTGATTAACCCCAAGAAAAGGCAAAGGAGAAGAAATTTAGAAGACATATTTACCATGTAATCACTTTATGAGGGAATAAAACTAAAATTTCTTCAATTTGTCCCATAAGGGCAAAAGTACAATAGCAGATGCTAATTCTAGGAAGAGTGCCTGAGAGATTCATTATGTTTTCATGACATGCAGAAGGCTGGGTCCTTCCATTGCGTAAGCATGCCCAAGCCTCTCTTTCCTCTGGATTATGGTTCTCAAAACGAGGCCTGACTCCACATAGGAGTCACATTGTCAAAGCCACTGGAGACAGTGTGTATTAATACAGCCAGTCCCTGGTTTTTTACAGGAGACTAGCCATATCAGAGACATCCTCAGGGGAGGCTGAAGAAATCAGCATAGCCCCCAATCTTTTGATCATTTCCTGTGGATGGTAGGAAGGCTCAGTAATAGCCCGTGTTTTTCAAAAGGTGGTGAAGAACCAGCCATCACTAGAAGAGGCTGAGGAACCCAAGTTGAACACCACTACCTAAGCATGCATCTACTTCTGCCACTTCCTAAGCAGCAAATCCAGGGCACAATAAGCCCTCAAGAAATGGCTGAAAAGAACAAGAGAATTCAAAGATGTGAGGCTGTCTGCTGTGGTGTGAAGATTTTATTCCACACTTTATACCAAATATCAGGACATTTGGGAACAACTATGGTCATCTTGTAGAAAATTGAAAAATAGTTAATGTTTATGGGTAGCTTATTTGTCAGGTATTGTGCTTAGAGACCGGGAGATGTGTTCTTTCACTTAATCTCCAAAGCAGAAATCAGTTTCATGATTGTCTTTCCATTCCCATGTGAGACCAGATTTTCCTTGTATTAGAAATCACAGTTTTGAGCACAGAGCTAAATGCTTAATTGACCCAAGTCAGTCTCCTGCCAGTCTTTTCTCCAAATCATCAGGACCGAGTGGGGGTTGGGGGGGGGACTATGACTTTGACAAAGAAGGTCCCTGAGGGCCAGGGACACATGAAGCAGACTTTTCAGTTTGTTAGTACATCCCTTAGAGAACTGGGCATGTTCTTAGATTCCAGATCTTTTGACTTGAGAAGGGAGTAGTGGACTGGTCTCTGAAAAACTCCTAATATGAACGAAGTAAGTTTGATTATCTATCTAATCCCTTAAGCAGGACTATGAGGAAGCCATTAATACTGTTACAGATCAGTACAAGTCATCAGGTGTCAAGGGTGCTCATGAGGAGACCAAATTACCTGCAGGAAATCTCCATTTGAATTTACTTGGTGAATCACTTTGAAATATATTTTTACACTAAGAAAAGATGTTGGTGAGTAGCCCCTAATTTCTGTATTATTATAGGAAGGCTTTTTTAAAGCTTAAAATTAATGGATGTTACCACAAGTGAAAATTTATGTAGGCTAGATTAGATAAAAATGAACAACTTCATTTAAAATGCATTTTATATAAAACTACAGAGCAAACAAAAACCTAAGGAAACATACGCCACCAATGTAAACAGATGTAATAAATTTAATATATAAAGGTCTTGATAAAATAAACTATGCTCTTCCCTAGTGAAGTATGGGTCAAGTATAGTGTGTCCATATAATAAAATATTGACTCGCTGGCCAAATGTACCCTCTTAAAAAAGGGTACTCAGAGCATAGACATCTAATCATTAAATGCTGAATTTACAAAGCAAGCTGTTTAATCATGTTCATCAAAATAAGGAGAAAGAAGGGCCCACTCATGGCTCCATGTGCACTGAATGCTATCTCTCCTTAGATCCCCTAACAACTGAATGGGGCGCGTGCTTCTGATGTTTTTATTTTGTATTTGAGGAATATGAAGCCCAGAGGAGTTGAATAACTTGCCCAGTCACATCCAACAAATTCATTGGAGCTTGAATTCAAATCCAGATGTGTGTGTGTGTGTGTGTGTGTCTGTCTGTCTGTCTGTCTGTCTGTCTGTCTGTCTGTCTGCCTGCCTGCCTGTCTGTCTGCAATTGTAACTCTAGTTTCTACAGGCTGTTTATCTTCCAGTACTCTCTGGGGCTTTGTCCTTTGATCTTTGTATCTATCTTTATACCTTGCAAGTAATTAACAGTTGCTAAACTGTGGGACATTTAGCAATTGATGATAGATTGGGAGACTAACTTTACAAAGATAGATGGCAATGTCCTGGACAGTGTGTGGCTCTCCCAAGTCTCAGTTTCCCCAGACAAAATGTGTGGTGGGGAATCATAAAGATGTGTGCTGAGAGGGCTTTGAATAGGGCCTAGTATGGATGGGATTCAGGACATGACTGGTGACAACGGAATGGCATCAGACCTCTGTATAATGTGACCAGAGAGAATATTTACATTTAACACCATGGTAAAAACTGATCTATTGTTAATAGTCTCTGAGATATGAGGGTATGAAAGTTTAAGTCTGACTTTCAGTGACCACTCTATACTGCCCTCCTCCCCCTGCCCCAAGAAGAGGAATCATTCCAAATCTTGTATTTTCAGTAATTTAGATATTTTCTTTCAGTAATTAGGAAGTGTGAGAGATGAGGCTGATCCGGGGAGGAAAAAGGGAAATATGGGAGTGTGAGGGAGGGGCGTCTGAATGCCCCTGTTGCTGGGCCCTGCATCCCCTGTTTATACTTAGTGCGACATCAGCTCAGGGTGTAAGAGAATTCTCTGCCTGCTCTCCTCCACAGCCCAGTGAGCGCTCGAAAGTGTTGCTTTACCCACACATGCTTTGCATTCCACTGTAAGGAGAAAGGGCCACTTTCATGGTTAAGTGGGCAGAAATCAAGTCAGCAGTCCTATAAAAGGAACTTGGTGACCAGGGTGTGCAGAGAACACAGGCCCTTCTAAGAAACCTCAGAGATCTTTAGTCATAATAATAAGAACTGGGGATCTGTACTGATTACAAAGATCTGGGGACCCCTCCTGTGTTTGACTCACCCTTACCCCTGTGTCCAGTAACCACTCACCAGGAATCTGCTGAACAACCCAAGAGAACAGGAAAGAGTCTGTGTGTATTAGAAACTCTCTGCCTTTGGGACAGTCCACCTTCTATATTTAAAGTTTAACATTTCATCCAGATGCTAACTGCAAAGTTTACAGAGAACCTTGAGCTCAGAGAAGCTGGGAAGCTTGATTTAGATGGGTAGATGCTTCGGAGAGCAGACCCAACAGTGAGCTGGCCTGTTGTCACTGAGTGGACCAAAGCAGGTAGCAGAATATATTGAGTATTGAGGGAACTTATCCTCACTCCTGTACTTACTATTTTGAGTCTCTCTGGAGAATGTATGGACATCATCAGACTGGTCAGGAAAGGATGGCACTGTTCTTGTCTCAGAGAAAATGACCAATGTGTTAATTTTGGATTGGAGCTGTTTGCTCCAGGATCCGGCACAGGTGGCCTGTGTATAGCAGAAGAAGGATTGCTTATGTTCTGATAGAATGGGATTTAGCCCCATGTGGGTCAGCGTGCCTGTTGCCTAGGAAAGGGCACCTTGGATGCCTCTCAGTTGGAAGATATTATCTCCAGATGGAGTCCTCTGCCTGCTGGCAAAGTCACCAGCATTATTTGGTAATATTTTGATGTGCTATTTATATGGAAAGGGGCTTTATTGGCATATCTTTCACATCATGCACAAACAGCTCTAACTTTTCTTTCTGAAAGGGGTGGCAGCAATGAAGATGGCAAAGCTTAGACAGGCATCAGGGCAAAGAATTGGCCGAGTATGAGCTCAGGCCCAACACCATGTGTCCTGGCCAGAGAGTCCAGGCTGAACCTTGATTTGCATTCAGGCTGCGTCTCTGGCTGCTCAAGCTGGACTCGCCTGCCACTCTGACGAATCTGGCAAGAGCTCCAGACTTGGGGCTTCAATGAACGGGAAACACTTCTCAGGGCTGGAATGGGGGCAGGGAGGGCTTGGGAGAATTAGCCAAGGATTTCATGTCATGCATTTGCCTGTTCATTGTCTCCATTTGGGAAACAACAACTTCAAAGAAAACAAAGAGCTTCACGTTATTATAGTGACCCCAGGAAAACTTCTACAGTTCCTTTTAGAAATGTGTGTTGCATTGTTTGAAATCTCTCTCTCTCTCTCTCTCTCTCTCTCTCTCTCTCTCTCTCTCTCTCTCTCTCTCTCTCTCCACTTTAGTCAGCACAAATTTGGAGGCAGAACCAAACCTAGTAATAGCATATCTCATACTGCTATCAATTTTCCGCCAGAAGAACATTGTGGGACACAAAGTCCTTTGTCTATTTCCAGAAGCTCGATTCAATGACATTACATGAATGACTACAACACTATAGTGTGTTCTGCACCATTTCAAACTGTAACCTAAAAAAAGAGAAGGACTTGGAACTCCGCCAGGGCGTAATGATTTCAGTTCTTAAGAAAATCCAGCAACCATTACGCTACTCTCAATATTTTCTTGCTGTGGAAATTTAAGAATAGGCTCTAATCAAATAGCACCCCCATCCTCCGTTTTGCCATGGTTCCTGTTACTAACCAGCCTCCCATGTCTGTTTTAGGTTAAAAAAATAAATAAGTTTACAATACTTTTTTTTTTTTAAAAAAAAATTGGGCTGAATCAGACAATTGTATATTTTAGAAAATGAAGGCAAAATGTAAAACAGGCTAATCATGATTCCAAATTCAATCTTCAGGTCTCTAATTGATCCCATCCCAAAGGTAACATTCTATGCTAATTGACATGCTGAGATGGTTACAATTATGTAAAGTAAAACTAGGCCTGTTGGAAACTGTACGTCTTCATGAAGCACGGGAGATGGCCAGATTTTATAATAGTTGACTGCAAAAGGATGCAACCACTTTGCTCACATTTCCTCCTTTGGTTTGGCCCTTGTACATGTGCAATGAGCCCCCTCCCGACCCTTCAATAAAGTATAGATTTCAAGGGGAATGTGACATCATCATATTTTCCTTGGGATTGGGCGAGGCATGGTAGAAGGAGTCAGAATTTTCAGGGCTCACTTTGTAAATCAGTTAAAAAGAAGAGAGAGAGAGAGAGAGAGAGAGAGAGAGAGAGAGAGAGAGAGAGAGAGAGAGAGAGGAAACCGAAAGCTCCATATTTATTGGCAGAATGATTTTCCTGTGAGTTTGTGACCACACACACGAGCGTGCTCAGCCTCGATAGGAAACAGATGGCAGTAGAGCGGATGCTGCCCCAGGTGGACCCGCAGCACTGGCAGATTCTGTAAGGCCTGAGCAACGACTCCTCAGTATTGGCCAGAAGGTGCCCCCATCCTCACTCAGACCCCCTCAATCCTTTCCCTCTGTGGTGAGCACCCTGGATGGGAGGCCAGGACTCCCCAGGGTGAGACTGGATGTTGAGAAGGCAGGAAAGGAGGAGGACTGTTTATGCAATCAAGAGAGGGAGCAGCCTCCTTCGATGGTAGGGAACACCTGTGCCTCTTGGCATCTTGCCTCCCTGGACAGGCAAACCGAGCTAGCCACGTGCATGATGATTAGTATTATTCTCCCCCTCCTAAACAGCAACACTGGCAATAGGGGTGTCATTAATACCACATCTCTGCCTCACCCCCTCTTCTCCCTCCCAACAATGTCAGTCCATCACTGTCCCCATCAGCCCTGATTTATTGCAAGCCTCAACAAGCCTCTCCTGGATGGTTGCTAGGGATTTTCTAACTGCATCCAATCTTGCCATCTCTAATTCATGAAGTAGCTGAAACCATAGAAATTCAACAATTGACTTCCTTGCCTAACCATCACCAGCTTCCCAAGCAGATCAAAATGGAACTCAACTGGTCTTTCACAGTGTGTGTGTGTGTGTGTGTGTGTGTGTGTGTGTGTGTGTGTGT
>BDUI01001247.1:87785-112934 GCA_002335545.1 Apodemus speciosus
GGCCGGCCAGGCCTGTTTGTGCCTCTGGGTGTTGGGGAGGGGGCAGCTTAGCCTGAGACTTCTGTGACTTGCTGGTAAACAACACCTGGCTTGTCTGGAGTCCAGGCCCCTGGGCCACAAATCTACAGTTATTTGCAGGGGGCCTGACAATAAATGCTGGTGGGCTTTGTCCTTGCTATGGCCACCAACCCCTCAAGTCTTTCTTTCTTTCTTTCTTCTTTCTTTGGTCATGTCTACCATCATGTTAATGGACCAACCCCTACAGAAACTATGGTCTGAAACACATGAAATTAACTCTCTCTCTCTCTCTCTCTCTCTCTCTCTCTCTCTCTCTCTCTCTCTCTCTCTCTCTTACACGCACGCGCGCGCGCGCGCGCGCGCGCAAACAATAGCCAATTGCTGGCAGTTACTTATAATTCACTCTAACATTGACAACTATGCCAGCTTTATGTTTCTTGCAAAATACCTGAGACAATCAATTTAAGAAGAAGAAAGGTTTATTTGGGTTTCCAGTCTTAGAGACTTTTTATGTGGTTAGGCAGCACTGCTGTTTTATGGTGAGGAAAACCATCATGGTAGGAGTGTGGTGTGGTGTGGTATGGGACAAGTTGCTCACATTCTGACAGCTGAGAAATAAGACAGAGAGGAAGAGTTAGGATCCCATAAACCCCATAAGGTACATCTTCATATACTATGTTCCTCTAAGTTCCACCAYTTAAAGTTTCTTCCAGGATTTGGGGGGATATATGAGATTCTAACTATAGAAAGTACTCAGTATTATATATACAGGGGTGTCCTGCTATAAATAAGGGCGCTGGATACAGATACATGGATCATAGTGTTGGACTGTTACATGAGGTAGTGTATATGTAATAATACCAAGATATTGATGGAAAACACTCAGTGCTCAGTAACTAGAAGCAGGATTAGAATGATACTAGCCCCCAGGTTGTTACCCCATTTGCTCATAAATTAAGTTTTGCCACAGAGTCCTGACTAAGCCTCCCTTGCCCCTTTCTCCATGGTTCCAGCCTCTCTAGTTCTCAAGCCAGATGCTGAATTCCTGCCACGAAGACCCTYGCTAGTCTGGGTCMACTGTCCTCTGTTTCCTACCTGCCTAACCTCGCCCGAGTCAGGGCCACTTTGTCTGATGTCCTCAGCATGGGCAGCTTCTGGGGCCCAGCAGTGTCCTTAACTGAATTAAGTGGGTCTTAGATTTCTTCCTGTTGTGTCTCTAAGGAACCAGACAGCAATGTCTTCTGGGGAAGCAGTGATCGCTCAGGCTGGGCCATATAAGACAGTGCCGTTTGCTGAGTCCAACGGCCTGGTTGTCAGTTCTATAAATTTAGAAACATGATATTTGTTCTTAAAGTCAGAATCTAGCAGCGTTTGAGGACAGATTCCCTCTAGCCTGGTGGGTGAGCTGGGCCAATTTATTCATTTTCAATGAGAAAGAGCCGTGGAAGGGATGGAAGTGCTTGGGTCAGCACATGGTCTGTCTGTGGGGAAATGTGCCAGGCAAGAGGATAGATGCTGGTTGGAAAGGGCCTGAGAGCGGGATTCTGAGGCTTGGTGACCAGACATGTCTGTGGCTCCTTTCTCCAGCAACAGCTTCAGTCACTGACTAGTCCACCCGCTTTCCTTCCAGTGGGGCCAGTTCCTCCCCTTAAGGCATTCTTCCTACTRTTCCAGCAAGTCCTCTCCTCTGGCAAATAGTGCCACACGTGGACAGTAATGATGTCTGATGCTCTTGACAAAATCCTTTTGCCTTCCTGTGATTATTTGTCATCATTTAATTTATTTTGACAATAAATAACATATAAATATAGCTTACTAGACAYCTACTATGTGCCAGGCTTACCTAAGATTTTTTCCAGGTTATAATAAAATCATTCTCTCCAATTAAATTTAAATTGGAAAGTATATATTGTACTAGGTCATGTCCTAGAGATTAGGGGTGCAACAGTGGCCTATAGATTCATATACAGTCCTTGTTGGTAATACTATAGGGGAGATCAAGCCAGCAGTCACCACATCATTAGGAAGGGTTAAAATGTAAGAAACATCACAGTGCATATGAACATCATTAGTTCAACACTTGACTTTCTGCAAGGGTTGTGGAATCTAGTCTTGGGCCTGAATAATTGTCAATAGGTATGAGGGAAGTGGTGTGTGTGTGTGTGTGTGTGTGTGTGTGTACATATGAGCTTATGTACATATGTGTGCTCATATGTATTTCTGTATAGGGGTGTGTGTGTGTGTGTGTGTGTGTGTGTGTGTGTGTGTGTGATGTAGAGCACAATAGCAGAAATAGCTGTAATGAGCTGAAGAAGCAGGCAGGGACCAAGTCTATAATGTTTTGTCCCCAATGTTAAAACTTTGCCATGACAGCACTGGAAGGCTATGTAGAAACCGTAAGCTGCTGTGAAATTATCCTTTTTATGGTTTAGGAAGATGATTCTGAGTATGGGTAGCTTTAAGAGATTCATGGCATCCTTACTTTCACAGATATGTAAAGGTWTTTGCTGTGTCTGACGAAATCTTCCCTGTCTTTACAGGTTTACTATTTTTSTTTCAGCACTTGACATTGAACCCAGGTCTTGTGCTTACTAGACAACTGCCTGCCCTACTGAGTTACATCAATAATAGTGCATCTCCTATTGAGTTACATCTTAAGCCCTTTTATTTTACTTTTAGATACTTAGTGGCATTTTAGTGCCACTAAGTTGTATGACTGACCTCAGCTTGGCTATGTAGCTCAAGCTGACTTTGAACTTGAGATCCTCTTTTATGTTGTACTTTGCTTCCAAGTTCCTGAAGCAGTAAGGTTAGGGAGTACTTTGTCTACTCCAAGTGGGAGGGTACCAGTTCCTTCTCTTCTTGTGGGTTGCCTGAAATGCCCCTTAGTGCCGGGAAGCAGGAATAAGACCTGGGAATCATGCCCATATCCAAAAGGCTATTAGTATTAGTATCACAACTTTTGGGAAAGAAGCAAAAATGGMCCTAATGACAACTTTAAAAGGATTATTAACTCCTCATTTAGTTATTTAGATTACTAACTGATTTCTGTTATAGGGGAAATCCAACGCGTGAATGAGGAAGTCAGCTCTAAATGAAAGGTCATTGACTGCTTCATTAATGGAACAGGCTCTGGGGAAGGACACAGATAATCCTGTTAGAGAAGTCAGCATGTCCTAATTGACTTACAATCTGTGAGATCGTGCCACTCCTTCACATTTGTCAGCTGACCAAGGGGAGAACTAAGCTGGCCAGCTCTTCTGGAGACTTGGTTTTCCTTCCCTGGGAGTAAGAGGGATCTACCCCCAGGCATACCCTTTGCCATGCGTGGGATCTCAGAATGAGGAAATTTCTGGTGGCTACGGAATCACTCTTGACTTTAGCACATGGAAGAATGTGACGCCTCAATTCCTTCCCTGTCTGTAGGCACAAGCTGATAAAATGTAAGCTTGATACATGTGGAAAGCAAGGGAAGAAGCTCTTCACAGCAGTAGCTCCCAGGGGAATGTGTCCTCGTGAACCCTCACCCTTCAGTAAGACCACAAGGGTATCCATGTTGATGTTACTTCCTTCTCCACGCTCAGAAAGGCTTCATTCCTCTTTCCCTTTTCTGTGTATCCTTGTGTCTAATATCCTTTTCCCCGTCACCTCTTTYGCTCTTTTCTCATTCCCCCTTTTAGAATCTCATGAGTTAACCCTATCCCATTAGCATTTACAGTTTTACCTGTAAGTCATCACTGATTGCTTATCCAGAAACAATGGGAACAGTTACTCTAGAAGGCGGAATGTTTTGAGGCTCATCAGAAGACCGGAGAAGTCACTAATTACTAAGCACTGACAGTTGACCATACATTGTTTCCTTTAATCTTTATGGAAACCATATGAAGTAGGGTTTTCACATTTATTGCATTCAGGAGGAAGCAAGAGCCAAGGGAAGTAAATACGGTGTCCATTGTTTTAAAGCTGGGCTCACTGCACTCCAGAGCTCATGTTTACTGGAGTTCTGCACTTCAGRCAATGCAACTAGGCTCTGTTGGGACTAAGGAGCTACCAGCAAGGCTTCAGAGCAGCACAGCATTCCACAAGGAGGGCCCATTCTTACTATTTAAAAGTGACTCTTTAAAATAGGGCAAGGCTTTCAATGGGGGAGGATATAAAAGGATATTTAACATTAATATTAAAAGACAATATCAAATAGAAAGTTTTATTATTCAAATTGAGTTAGAAATTGCAGACAAAAATGATTCGAGGAGAAAACAAACTTTGATGTTATTTGAACATGGGGTTAAGCCCCAGTCCCCTCACTGGCTTTGTTGTGTGATCTCTTGCCCAAACTACCTCTGCGTGGCTTATTTTCTCTATCTGTAAAGTGGGAACAGTGGGATCTCCTGAGGATTTTTTTCTGAGGGTTAAAAGCAATGTTTATAACATGTCTGGCAATGGTCACCCTGGTTTGTGTTAGCAGCTCTTAGAAGAAACTTACATGTTGGAGTCTGGGCCACTAAGTACTGGGGAGAGAAAGGGGGGACTGCTCAGACTCCCGCAGGGGAGTTGATGGCTCTCAGAGACTCCTCAGGCCTAACGGCATTTCCTGGTCATGTCTATGAACATTACCCTTCATTCCTGTTCAGCTAGAAGCTTTTATAGGCCTTGGCTTCCTTAGGAGGCAGATTTAGGTATGCTCAAGAGCTTGTGCACACTCAAGGCTTTCTGCCCTCTCTCTGTACTTGCAGWMTGACAGGGAATTGAGTGCCAGCCAGAGCCCATGATGGGAAATGTTAAAGCACTTTGGTCCATTGTAGCCAACCTCTGCGTATTCAGAAAGGTCAGAAATACCCAGACTCCCCCAATCTCTGCCATACACATCTGTGGAGCAAGAAGATGCTCCCTAGTAAAACACTGTCTGGGTGCCCTGGACCTATTCTTTAAATTCTCAAGCCAGTGCTTCAGTGCTGTCCGAAAATTCACATGCAAGTCATGTAAGACCAATTTCCTTATCCAAATCTGAAACTTAATGGAGAAAGCTTCTTTACCAGGCTGTAAAAGCAGATGGTGCCCTTCTCACRGCACTCTAGCTGCTTCTGGTCGTAGCGTGCCCCTAAGCACAGGCGCTACCTTCTCACCTGTCAACTGTCTGGTCTCATTTGCCTGTACTGCCCGCTGCCTCCATTGCATCCTCAGCTCTAGTCAGATTAATCCCAGGGCTTTCTCCAAGGCTTTCTCTCCAGTCTAGGGCATCTTTTTCCTGACACCCAACTGAACCTGCATGCCTCGTGCCCTGTCATTTCTAGCTCCTTTCCAGTTTTATTTTGTACACAGTACCTACTGACTCCTAAGTTGCTATAGCCTGGATCATGGCCTCCCCCAAATTCCCAGATTGAAACCCTAACCTCTGTATCTTAGATCATGAGTTTATTTGGAGATTGTCTTTGCAGAGGTACAGATAAAAGAGAAACGTTTGTGCTGGGTGTGGTGGTGTACAGCCGTAATCCCGCTCCCTATCTCTCTCTGAAACAGAATCTCTTGACACAGCCCAGGTTGGCCTTGAGCTTGTAATGCCCCTGTCTCAGCTTGCCAAGTGCTGAGATTCCAGGTGTGCACCACCACGCCTAGCCGAGACAATCACTTCCGTTGTCTATTCCAGTCTGTGTCTCGTTTATGGTACTTTGTTCCTGCAGCCCTAGCAGATGAATACACATTCTGTAATTTGCTTCTGCAAGATTACATTTCTTCTCTGACTACCACCCCCCATCCCCCATCCCCAGCCTGTCCAGGTTCCACTCTGCAGAAGACTGGCTTTGCTGTACCCTGACGGGAACAATGACTTGCTTATATATGAAGTTCAATAAAAATGCGTTGAGTGAATTTATCATAAGACAGAGAGTTAATAAATGCACTCCCAGGAGGCCATAACAGGAACTGGACAGAACAAGCAGGTCCCTGCCGTTATCGACTTGGTTATGTCTGAAAGAGTGGGTGGCCTCTGTCAGGCTTCTGTCTTCCCTCTGACCAGGCTTGAGAAACCCGAGCCTTTCTTTGCAAGACCTTTGAGCAGAGGAGGACGCAGCCTCATCAGCATCGGAGAGCAGGTCCAGATGGAGCGTTTAGCAAAGGGCTCAGGATCCAGTTACACTTCACCGTGCTGTAGCTGGCACTAATAAGGCCCAAAGGYCTAATGGGCTGTCCCGTGGCGAGGCCTTGTGGAACAGGATGGGGAACTTTGCAGGGGTAGGTAGTACTGGGAGTGGAGAGGAATCAAAGTGGGCTAGAGAGGTTTCAGAAGGAAATGCTGGACCCTGCAGCCCATTTCCCAAGGAGAGCAACATTTTCTGTTTGTTAATTGAAATGCGGAATCATCTTCTGGAGATGCAAAAGCCTTTTCTTTCTTTGGCTCCTCTCCCATTCTGGTCCAGGCAAGGAGCAGCAGGCACTAGCCTAGCGCAGTACACATAACTTTTATTGATCACCTACTGTGTGTCAGATGCTGTCATACATAGTAGGGTGGGATGAAAGGAGAACAAATGCAGTGGCAAATTACCTTTGAAAGAAGTGGGTGGCTCAGGGCGAGTCCTCACCCTCTACATGCCCTTTCCCTCTTTGGCTCTCAGTGAGTGTGATTGCCTGTCTAGAAGGCAGGACACATTGAGAAGGGCATGTTGCTTTTAGGGGGTGTTGTGGTGGTGAAGGTTCTGTGTGAGAAGAGACTAGAATGAGAGACTCCATAGTATGGCCAAGGGGGGACAGGAGTGGAGGAAGGGATGAAAGACTGGAGTTGTAATTCACACCCATGTTGCCATCAGCAGAAAGGGTAACTGAGAAGTGTCTGAGTTTTGTAGATACCTGCACTAAAGTTTGAGCCGATGGTAGAGGCTCCACACCAGAGTTCTGTGTTTCAATTGTCTAACAGGGAYGGTAGCTTGCCCTTTGAGACAGATTTGGAAGCCCATGGTTTCTCCTATTGCTATAAGATGAACTATTACCTCCATTTCATTATTGAAGAGGTGTAGGCCCAGAGAGGGAGATAACCATTCCCAGTTTGCATAGCCAGCAAGTATCAGAATGAGACCCCACAAACTTTGGCCTGTCTAGTGCTAGAGCTAGCTAGTACTTCCACCCATAAACCTCGCTGTCTGCCTGGTTCTGTCTGTCAGTGCTTCTTCCTTTGTGTCTTTGGGTTGTCCCAGTGTGTAAACATACAATTTCAGTGTCCTACAAAACTCCTTCTAGAATTCTGGGAACATATTCCCCCTTGGTGTTTTGTAGAAACCAGTATTGCCATCACTAATATGGAGGGAATGCATGTATGAAATGGTTTCTTGGGGTTGCTGTCATGAGTGTCACAAATTGGGGTGGGGGGCCTGAAAACAAGAAAAACTCATGGTCCCACATTTTTTGAGACTACAAGTCCAGGGTCAAGGTCTCAGCAAAGCCAGGTTTCTTCTATGTCCCATAGGGGACACTCCTTTTTTTGACATGTTCCTGGAAATCCTCTGTGATGTYGGCCTGTGGATCTATTGCTCTAATTTGTCACACTGTTCCCTTAATGTGGTTTTTCTTTGCCTATCTCTGTTCTTGGCATTGCCCAGTAGAGACACCAGTCATACTGGATCAGAGCTCTCTCCAATAACTTGATGATGCCTACAACAACTGTTTCTAAATGAATCCTCCTTGCAGGGTTATGACTTCAATATCTTTTCCTCAGAGACAGGGGAAACCCAAGYACTGTAGCCAAAGCCCCGGAGTTACTGAGACTCCACATTGGACACAATTTGGGGTTATTAAAGTTTCTTTGTAGCCAGGTGGTGGTGGCGGCGCACGCCTGTAATCCCAGCACTCTGGGAGGCAGAGGCAGGCAGATTTCTGAGTTCGAGGCCAGCCTGGTCTACAGAGTGAGTTCCAGGACAGCCAGGACTATACAGAGAAACCCTGTCTCGGGAAAAAAAAAAACCAAATCCAAAAAAAGTTTCTTTGTTTCTTTCTTTCTTTTTCCTTTCTTTCTTTTTCCTTCCTTCCTTCCTGCCCTTCCTTCCTTCCTTCCTTCCTTCCTTCCTTCCTTCCTTCCTTCCTTCCTTCCTATATGACATACATATATGCATATGTGTGCAAATCCAGAGCACACATGTAGACAACCTTAAGTAGCAGTCCCCACTTTCCACTTTAAGATGYGGTCCTGCCACTTTCAGCTTTATATCTCAGGCTAGCTGACCCATGAGCATGGGGGTTTTTCTGTTTCTCCTCTCTCTCTGGAAGAACKGAGAATACAGATACAGGCATGTTATGGCACCAGATTTTACATGGGCTTTGGGGATTTGAACTCAGGATATCACATCACTATTTGAGGGAGATGCTTTATACACTGTGTCATCTCCCCAGCTCTAACTTCTATCACTTTCTGAACATGGATTCTCAGTTTTCCTCTAACTTGCCCATGTTTTCATTTTCTTACTGATCGATCTGCTTTTGTCTCTGATTCGCAGTTGGAACTAGCTTCTTCCTTTTCCTTTCAAGCCTCTGATCCTGCAAGCTAGCTTCTCTACCTTCTCCATGCTGTCAGTACTCCTGCAAACATTAGTCAGGGTTAACTACATTCAGGGCATGGCTGACTTTTACAGTTCACTGCACTTCTAGTATTTGGTCTTCTTGCCTAACCAGGCTAAAAGTTACAGCCTCTCAGAACTGCAAACTGCTGCCTAGAATCAATAAAACCTTGCTGGCTGGCTGACTGATATTCATCTGCTTCAGATGCTGCCTGTTGTGAGTGCCATGGGATAACGGGGCCACACAGCCTGGTGATGAGGAGAGCCAAGCTCAGWGGAGATCCGGTCAGACTGGTACTTATAAAATCCCACGTCCTGTAGACAGGCTGCACATTCAGTAGTTTCTCTGCTTTTGTAAGCCTCGATTCATGGGGGTAATTACCTTAACTTTCCACCTGACTTCTCCTGCGCCGACCCAGCCAAAATCGCAAGAGGTTTGACTAATCTAAGAACTGGTTGACCAAAAGCTCAACTGATTACAGAACAGGCTGAAGAAAAAAATTCTAAAGGCCCCTTTGTTCCAGGTGTCCTCGGAGAAGCCCCACCCCTTGGGGATCGCATTGCCTCCTCCAGTTCTGGGGAGCAGAAAGCATCTCTCTCTGCCCCAGGCTGGCAGGACCCAGGAGCACTGTCAGCCCATCCTTGCCAGCTGCTTCCCTTGTTGACAGCAACCCTTTGTGGGGCCTTGGCGGGTCTTCCTTCCGAAGTTCTCCCCCTGAGAGTTTCCAGGGACAGCAGCGGGGCAGGAATGAGCAGAGCAGATGCTCAGCCCTTCTCTTTGTTAGTGACAGTCTCAATGTTAATGTCACCCAAGGAAGTTGGCGAGAAACCAACACTTAGAATCTAAAGATTTTATGTTGGATGACATCTCTGGGATAATTTTTGTCCAAGTCAATCTTATTTTGGTGGTGGTGGGGAAACTGAGGCATGAAACAATGAGGCTACCTTTCTGATATAGACAACGTGACAGCTGCAAGATGCTCAGTCTCTACGGCTGTCCCAGGATAATTTGCAACAATACGGGATCATGGGCAAGGATAGGAGTGGGCACAGAGATCTCTCTCAGTGTTTAGGGATAAATCTACAGGAGCTGGATTCTGATTCTACCCCTCTGCCTCCTCTTAGAGCTCTCTTTCCCATTTTAGTAGGACTTTAGCCATCCTCATGTTTCTCAAATTCCAAATCCCTTCCTATCCCTTGTCCTCATGCGTGCTCTTCCCCTTTGACCCATACTTCACCTGGGTAATGCCAACTCATCCTTTTCCTCTTTGCCCACCTCTATAAGATGGCATTCTTTGTCATCTGCCATCAACACAACGCGCGCTTCTAATTACCTTCCCAGGGTTATGGCTTTACTCTCACGGAACTATCCTATTAGAAGTCTGATGCTTCCTTTCCTTGGCTTGGCTGCATGACTGTTAGATTGGGCTATCAATGATGGGGTATTTTCTGTACATCTGGGTGAGGCACATGGATGAAGTCGAAGATTTGATTTCTGGATGTGGTACGACCAACCTGTTTAGCTGCTAMGGTTTTGTTAATGTCCCCTTATAAAGAACCCACTGACACACTGCTCCAGCCAGCCTGGGATACACATGCTGTTTTACTTAAGTGTTCACGTAGGAAACAAGGATGGGGGCTGCGGGGGTGGGGTGGGGGAGGGAAGTGCTCAGATAAGGCCACTATGAGTGGCCGTGGCTGGGTTTGAATGCAGTTTTGCTAGGTCCAATTCTGAAATTCTATTGCTGTTGTGAATCACTCTTTTTTTTTTTTATGATGAGTCTGTGATATATCAGACACCTTCTCTGATATGAAAACTGTTGTGTTCTTTGCAAAATGTTTCATGTTTTGCTTTCCTGAGAATGCAACCTAATTAGTAGAGCTAGGTATTGCAAATTTTTCTTGTTCTACACCTCAAAGCAGAGCTTTATATTCTAGCTTCACTGTTGGGTCATATTACTTGTCTCTATATGGCCTTTGGGGTCACAAAGGCTCTCCAGATTCCTGGGCCTTTTGTGGCAAAAGAGAAGCCCTTACTATATACCCTTGCCATGGGTTTTATTTTTTTCATCTTACCCTAAGTAATGAAGGACAAAGCTCAATTCACCAGAATGTTCTGGTGCCAGGAGTCCCAGTAAGCTCCCATTTTTAATCACTTGCACATAGTTAAGTGGAGACAGTTAAAACACTTTAATTACTGAGGCGGTGGATCCTGTGACACCTGTATGACATTCAGTACAGTTCAGGAAGTAATGCTTCCTTTCCAGTTTACACCACCATTTAATCGAATTATTCCTTCCAGTTTAGCTTTCACATATTCCATCAAAGAAGAGATTGCTCATTTCCTTGAGAAACTGTATACGGCCCCTGTAATACCATTTCTCCCCCTCTTCTAAGTAATCTGAGATTTTGTAACCTTCTCTCCCTACTGTATTCTCTGGTTAATGTATAAACTTGGAATACATTTCTTGACACTGAAGTCAAGAGGGTCTCTCACCTGAGGGATTAGCATTTACATTTCAGGGATTTGAGAGCTCAAAGGGGCCTTTCAYATCACCAGCATTAAGTCTCTTGTTTTCTAGAGGAGGAAACTGAGGCCCAAACAGGGGTAGTTGGTGGCTCCTGAGCTCTTCCCATGCTCCTGCTATGCGCAGGATCCCGAAAGCCTAAGTAGGTGAAGTAGGCAAAGCCCTTACCCTCCAGGGATTTATCCAGAGGAGAAAACAGAAACTGTTACAGTCGAAAGTGTTCAGTGTTTTAACTATGCAAAAGAAGTACAGTTGTTTTAAAAGAGATGGTTCCCCCAAATAACAGTGCAAAGAATGAGTTGTAAGATATGAAAATATTTTATATCTGCACTAGGTGAAGAGTGGGTGGTGAAGGGACATTCTAGTTGGAGGGAATGAGTGGTCTCTCTATAGCAGCAATGAGAAGCCTGAACACTCAGAATGAGAAAAATCTTGATGAAGCAGCTAAAGGGGCAGGTAGCCCCCAGTCCACGAAGTTRGGGGGTGCTTCGGATGTGTGTGTGTGTGTGTCTTTGTATATGTGTGTATGTCCATGTTTGAATGTATTTGTGTGTGTGTATGTCTGTGTGTTTGTGTCTGTCTGTCTGTCTGTCTGTCTGTCTGTCTGTCTNCCATGTTTGAATGTATTTGTGTGTGTGTATGTCTGTGTGTTTGTGTCTGTCTGTCTGTCTGTCTGTCTGTCTGTCTGTCTGTCTGTCTCTCTCTCTCTCTCTCTCTCTGTGTGTGTGTGTGTGTGTGTGTGTGTGTGTGTGTGTATGTGTGTGTTGGTGAAAAGTCTCAGTGTAACAGCACTGGATGATCTTCCAGATTTCTACTGCCAGCACTCACACGATGAATGTAACCTAAGCAGTTTTCAATGTTCTGCATATCAGATATTTATATTACAATTCCTAACAGTAGCACAATTGCTGTTATGAAGCAGCACAAAATAAATTTATGGTTGGGAGTCACTGCAACATGAGGAACTGTATTAAATGGTGACAAAGTATTAGAAGGTTGAGAACCACTGCTATAAACGAGTAGAGTATAATTGACAGCCTCCTCTGGCCCCTTCAGGTACTGCACATGTGCACAGATACATGCAGGCAAAACACACATACACATTAAAAAGAAATAATTTAAATCCTTTGAAAAAGGAACATCTGCCAGGACCATAAGGATCCCATCAACCCTCTCCAGCCACTTTCCACCTTGTCTTACTCTATTCTTTTCTAGAAGGCTGCTCCATGTGCCTTCTGGACAGTGCTGTCTTTCTCCATGATAGGATTTGGTCAATGGGAGGATGCGAGGAGAGGAGAAAGGCCCTGTGGCCGGCAGCTGTTTAATTGAATTACCTATTGAGTACGGACTTCCCTAGACACCTTCGCAGCTCACCTTCCCCATTTGACTCCTAGCTATGATGGTCCTAAACTAGGGTGAAGAAGCCCAACACATGAAGGACATGTTGAAGAGCAAGACATGCGCACAGAGCCAAGCACAGCCACCTGACTCCAGCAGCCACCACACAAGGCAGCAGTATTGATTTATATTAGTCTCTAGGCTGAGTCATTGACCAGGATTCACCAGGAGACTTGCAGGATTGCCTAGATTTTCTTCCAGATGCAAGAGAATGAGGCTAACCCTCACCAAACACGTTTAAAGACACCAGGGAAACAGAACGCACCAAACTCTTTTGGGGTCTTTCTTCCTTGTTAATTCTCCACTTTCATGATTTTAGGATATGCTGCAAACTAAAACTCTACTGACTTACCTGTGTCATTGCTGAACTTTATTTAGACATGAAATACTTATTGGGGACTAATTCTAATGCAACTCTTGTTCCTTTCAATGGACTTTGAAAGTTGCTGCTTTTTATAGTAAATGTTATATAAGTTACACTAGTAAGTTAAACAAATGAATGAATTTTCCCCTTAAGTACAACTTACTAGAGATGATACTATGAGATTTAGTCTACCAACATTTGTAAATAAATGTTGATAGTCAAGATCAGGAAACTAATAAAAAACGTTAGAAGATACTTTGGATACCTAACATGTTATACAACAGTCAAGTCATACACTGAATTCATGTATAAGCTTCAGAATTCCCTAGTCTGTACGGGATGACTTACCAGAACCATCACAGTAAAGTAATGAAATGAAATCTGGGAAGAAAGAAAACTCCAGGTGAAAACTGGCCCAAAAGTGACCTTAGAATTTGTCTTTGTCCCAGTGATGGGAAACAGAACAAGTAGGAATTCTTAAACCCTTCATGGAGTCCCTTGGATCTCTGTCCTTCATAATCTTTTCAATAAGGACTCAAAGTTTGAAGGATGTAAATGCCACTGCAGCAACTCACAGAGAGGATGCCCACAAAATACTGGCTTAATGCATGACTCAGACTCTGCTTTCATTTCTGAGAAGAGGACAAAGGCTCTTTCTTCCAGTCGGCTTTGTTCTATGCCAAAATCTCCACGGGCCTTAAGGTCATCCATTACAAAATATATGGGTAAGAGTTACAACTGTTACTGTGTGGATAAGAAGGACGGGATCAAGGTAAGTCATGTGGCTGGGGGTRCCCATTTTTGGCTTTGTTGGTCTGGTTGCTCACTTACACATGGATGATAACCTTATGCACCTAAGGGACTGGGGTTTTCCTAAGGAACGCAKAATGTGAGAGACCCTGGAAACTTTCCTAGAGATGACGAGATATAAGATGTGGATGTAAGAGATCCTGCTGTTTTTGAGGCCACTTTCAACTCGTTCCAGGATCAAGGATCTCCCTTATCTCTTACTGCATCCCCCCATTCACTCTGTTTTAGTAACTTCCTGAATAGTACCCACTCTTGAGTACTCAGGGGTGCTGTAACACACCCTGACAAGAGACATTTCATAGTCAACTCTCCTGATTACCCCATTTAAAACTGAGAACCTCCYCGTACCTGATATTTTTTAAATCTTCAACCCCATTGCTTCTTAGCCATTAGAAGAATGCTCAGCATAGAGAAGGATCTCAACAGATACAGTGAATTAAGTCAAATATTTAAGAAGCCTCTGTTTTAATGGGATTTTCTGCAGCTACTCAACATTCTGAAATGGCTGGCCCTAAGTGGACTTTCTGTTCAAATGGAGATGCTCTTTCCAGCTAGTCAGTTTGAGGTTAGGTGAAAGATGGGCTCTCCTAGACAAACTGAATGTATTGCCATGTGTTCTCAATGTGTTTACAACCCACTTTAACACCTCTTCGTATCTCTGTAATTCAATCTATGTCTGATACAAACACACAGCTGTTTGGTCTTCAACCTTGGATTAAATCCTACTGAGTTTTCACTTATTTTATGGTTCAGTTGACTTCTAGAGGAAGAACACTGGAGTCTACAGTCTTCTAACATATTCTCAGGTGTCTTTGCTAAGTTATTGTGTCTCTTAGTGTCCTCATTAGGAAAGAATGAGTAGCCATCTCTGCCTCCCAATATTGCAATGGGACCCAGGCAGGATAAGACACCTTGAACCAGTCCCAGGAGTTAATGGTTTCCTGCTAACTCATTTGATGAGATGCTGTCTCTGCATTGAGCTGACTGTCCATGGCAACTCTAGATCTGGACTGGATCTGATAATGATAAAAATCCACATCTTTAGATATGGACTGGATAATGATGAGCTAGATTTGTATGTGTAGTTCAGTGAGGCAAGGAGACAACCATGTCTAGTGATGCCAGTTTCCTAAAAACACTGTGCTCTGGCCAACCCAGCTGGGCCCCAGGCATCACCCTGGCCATTGGCATCCTCTGGGAGCTACTGCCCAGCCTGTTGGCTGGAGAAAAGACCACACTCTGTGCTCTTGCCAAGCCCTGGCTGAGAGGCAGGCTGCTGCTTTCCCAGGCCAGTAACACGGGAGCCCCTGGCTTGACAGAGATAATTTTCTTGTCACCAGGTCTGAAACAGTCACTGGAAGTCATCTTCAAACTGCTGTTCTGAAACAGGGCCAAATATTCAAGCCTGAGTTTCTAGGCTAAGGAGCTGGCTTTCCCTATAACGTACCTTTGTAAGGAAAAGAAAATCTTAATACAACTTGGCAGATGATTCAGTGTCACTTCTTTCTCTTTCTTTCTTTCTTTCTTTCTTTCTTTCTTTCTTTCTTTCTTTCTTTCTTCCTTCCTTCCTTCCTTCCTTCCTTCCTTCCTTTCTTTCTTCTTCCTTCCTTCCTTTTCTTTCTGCCTGCCTTCTTTCATTCTTTGTGTGTGTGTGTGTGTGTGTGTGTGTGTGTGTGTGTGTGTGTGTTTGCCTGTATTTGGACGTATACAGGAATCCTCAAAATCTTTTGCAAAAAGAGGATTAAAAGAGAAAAGGAAGGAAGAAAGAAAAAGCAAACCCCTCCCTCTCCAGGGAGACATTAGAGGAACAGTGAAGCCTGAGGGAAGTTTGAATGCCAAGAAAGCCTGTTCTGAGTCAGGAGGAGAGGGGCCAGTGTGGGCACCGTCGGGCAGCTGCGAGCTGTTGGCTCTATCCATTCAAAACCACTCTGGCAGAGGGGAAATGATCTTTCTTTTATCACTTTTTAAAAAGGAAGTTAAAAAAAACACAAAAGATGCAGAAACATACTGATGTCACTGAGAGGGGAGACCCAGGTCACCACCAACAGTGGGTGTCAAGGATCCCCCGCCCCACAACCACAGCTCAGCTCTAAAAGGCGGCCCAGACAATAATCAGATGCCAAGCCATGTGAAGTGCCCAGAGGCAACTCCAAAACACCCAGCCCACCAGCGGATAAAGGCTGCCAAGGAGCCAGATGCTGCAGCTTTAAAAATATCTTCCGCTGCTTGGCATCTGTAATCGCGGCTGCTGTCTCTTCTCCAGGAAGGAGCGGCCAGGCTGGGACAGCCGGGCAGGCGGCAGCAGTGCGCTTTGCTAGGCATAACCCAGAGCCCCAGAGTGCCTCTGGCCAGGCTGCCCATTTGGCCTTGTTAAATCACCTCCAGCATATGGTGAGAGACATCTGCCCAGGATCTGGACCTCACAGACGATGGGATGAAGAGACTGGAACCAGCTTTCTGAGACCGAATGTCCAGGCTGAGCTTCCAGAGGAAGGCAGGGGGCATTTCCAGGACTTGGATCTCCTTTGAGCAGAGCTGAACTCTTAAAAAGAAGGAACCCTCTACATCAGGCCACGATCAGTCTAGTTTCTGGAGACACCTGCTGATTTAGCTGTGAAACAGAGTAAAATCTATGTCTCATGGTTTGATGTGGGAAAGGGGGTAACTCATTCGAATGCTTGTGTCTGTCCTTTGTGTTCTAATTGAAGGAATCCCAGTTTTTTTCCATTAGGAAAGTCAGACAATCTTACCAACAGGTTGTAGTTTCAGGATTCCTCATAGATCTAGGTAGCAATTTTCCTGATTCTTGCTAACTGGCTGGCATTGATGGAATTTGTCTGATTAGGAACTGGATCCCTTTGATGCACTGAGATATAACAAGCCATCTGACAGGGAACTGTAAAGTTTGTCTTAATGGCAAATTTCTTCTTGGGCACCAGTAGGGAGTTAATAAGCTATTTAAGACAGGAGCCAGAAGCTTGCTTAAAAAAAAAAAAAAAAAAAAAAAAAAAAACCTTCCCTTTGTCTCTCTGAACCAGTTTCTCCTTCTACCTAAAACATCAAGTTCAAATGGCAAAACTGTAGTTTCCTTCCTTTTTCCTTTTAATCTCCAGATAGCACTTCATTGATTTATTTTGTGCTTCCCTGTTTAAAAGGGAGGGTGATAAAGTCCTTTTGATGAGGCAACAGCTCAGAACTGAAGGTGGGGAAGAAATCAATTTCCAATGTGATTTAAGGAAGGGAGAGTCACAGGTATGCTTGCAGACATGACCCTGTACACCGCAAGAGCTGAGACAGCCCTACTTTATCCTTGTGTATACAACATCATAATACCACATCATATCCTTGTAGGATGCGGCATCATTCCAGATCATATCTGGGCCTTCTTTTATAGTGACATCAATGGTCTACAAGCCAGTGGATGTTTGCAGCTGCCTTTCAGACCTATATACTCACCCGTCACCAATCCCAATGACACGGAGTTAACTTAGAGCCCCATCACTTCCAGGTTCCACTCTGGTTGTGGCACAAATGGTTGAATTATACCAAGCAGTTTCTTCCATCTTCTGGCCACAGTTTTGGTTTAAGAATAGGCCCTAGGATCGGTACTTTCCAAATGGGATGGATCTTGGAAGCTTTGCAGGGAGCATTGAGATGTTTCTTAGAAATAATGGAGTTACTCTGGAGGGGTCCAAGGAAAGCAGAATGAAGAACATAGSCCCCAATGCGTTCTGGATCATCCTTGATGAAAATTCTATAGACGAACTTTTCAATGATGAGAGGCTATATAGACCTTAGGGATCATTTTCATTATTTTATGTAAAAAAAAAGGAAGCTTGTTAACTCTCTTGCCGTGGAGGTTGGCATTGGGACTGGTTACTCTGGTAGCCACCTAAGCTATTCTTTTCATCTTGGCCTCACGGTTCTTAGAGGAGCCACTGTGGACAATCTCAGTACAGTAAGGTTCGTTACATACNTGCTTAAAAAAAAAAAAAAAAAAAAAAAAAAAAAAAAAAAAACCTTCCCTTTGTCTCTCTGAACCAGTTTCTCCTTCTACCTAAAACATCAAGTTCAAATGGCAAAACTGTAGTTTCCTTCCTTTTTCCTTTTAATCTCCAGATAGCACTTCATTGATTTATTTTGTGCTTCCCTGTTTAAAAGGGAGGGTGATAAAGTCCTTTTGATGAGGCAACAGCTCAGAACTGAAGGTGGGGAAGAAATCAATTTCCAATGTGATTTAAGGAAGGGAGAGTCACAGGTATGCTTGCAGACATGACCCTGTACACCGCAAGAGCTGAGACAGCCCTACTTTATCCTTGTGTATACAACATCATAATACCACATCATATCCTTGTAGGATGCGGCATCATTCCAGATCATATCTGGGCCTTCTTTTATAGTGACATCAATGGTCTACAAGCCAGTGGATGTTTGCAGCTGCCTTTCAGACCTATATACTCACCCGTCACCAATCCCAATGACACGGAGTTAACTTAGAGCCCCATCACTTCCAGGTTCCACTCTGGTTGTGGCACAAATGGTTGAATTATACCAAGCAGTTTCTTCCATCTTCTGGCCACAGTTTTGGTTTAAGAATAGGCCCTAGGATCGGTACTTTCCAAATGGGATGGATCTTGGAAGCTTTGCAGGGAGCATTGAGATGTTTCTTAGAAATAATGGAGTTACTCTGGAGGGGTCCAAGGAAAGCAGAATGAAGAACATAGCCCCCAATGCGTTCTGGATCATCCTTGATGAAAATTCTATAGACGAACTTTTCAATGATGAGAGGCTATATAGACCTTAGGGATCATTTTCATTATTTTATGTAAAAAAAAAGGAAGCTTGTTAACTCTCTTGCCGTGGAGGTTGGCATTGGGACTGGTTACTCTGGTAGCCACCTAAGCTATTCTTTTCATCTTGGCCTCACGGTTCTTAGAGGAGCCACTGTGGACAATCTCAGTACAGTAAGGTTCGTTACATACRAGCAACAGTTCTTGCTCCATGACACCCGTGGACCAGAAACTTTTGGAAGCCATTTGGGAGGGATGTGCTTTCTTATCCTGTTGCTCTTATCAGCAACATTGGACCTCTTTGAATCTCCCTTGTTCTCTGTTATCAATAATTCAATATTCTTACTGACCTACTTCATTTTGATGTGTTCATCTGACTGGTGCTGGAAGGACTTCTCAGAGTCTTTCGTCTAAGATCTTGGGCTCTATAAGATGAAGAGTAGGCATGATGGAAGGGAGAGGAGGTCTGGCTTCACAGGCAAAGCTGGTAGGAGCTCTAATACAGTATTCTACAGTTTTAATAAGCCTGTGTGACCCATCTTTTTCATATTCAGCAACTGAAAATTGTCTATACAAACTCAGAGAAGTCTGAAGAAGCTGCACTTACAGAAATGCGGCCTGACTTTAGAGTTAGACTATTAAGACTTAAAGTAATTTTGGGTTTGCCACACATGGCAAGGGCATCAGAGCTTGGGTAGGACTAAAATTTTATTTAAAAAGAATTTTAAATGGGATAGGGGGTTTTCAGAGGGGTAATGAGGAAAGGGGATAACATTTGAAATACAAATAAAGCACATATCTAATAAAAAATTAAAAAAATAAAATTTCAGCAAATTTTTAATATAGGAAAGACAAACAAGCCACTAAAAGCAGATAATCCCACAAGTCCATACATTTTTTTCAATGATAAAGAGGAAGAACTTATATTTGTACCTATGCCTTACTTTTAACAGGTTATTGTCTAGGCAGATTGTAGCTCTAAAGTATGGTCTTTCTAGAAGTGAGCCATAGCCCCTCATATAAATGTTCAAGCAAATAGACCTTTGGTTGTTTCGCTAACCTGCCATGTGGCAGCTGTTCATCCCAGGTACTTGTGAACTTAGGACAGGTTGATAGCCATGAATCTTTATTGTAGACAAAATTGTTTAAGTTTTGGGCTATTTGTGTGTCCGATCATAATTATATGTTTGTCTATCACCAAGAAACACARAGAACCCGCCTACTAGTTGTCATTGGTTCATGTATGAGAAGGACCAATGCCTTCAGAGTTCTGACCTGGAGTAAATGAAGAGTA
Source organism: Apodemus speciosus (assembly GCA_002335545.1). Taxonomy (NCBI): domain Eukaryota; kingdom Metazoa; phylum Chordata; class Mammalia; order Rodentia; family Muridae; genus Apodemus; species Apodemus speciosus. Next base: position 107,525 of record BDUI01001247.1, read on the forward strand.
TCTGGAGATTGCAAGTCAAGCTATGAACAAAACTCAAACAAACCAAAAGGCCCACAGACACTACTGCCTTTGTTCCTTACCAATGCAATCAGAATTTGTATGAGGCCAGGCACTAAAATATATTGAAATAAAAACATCTCTGAGGAATGTCATCTGTAAGTCCCCTTGCAACATTGCAGTTATTTGGAATGAATTAATTTCTGTTCATCTTTGAGCATGAAAAAGTATTATTAGTTTGAAGGGATCAACTAACATTTCTTTTAACAGTAAAACTGCARTAYATACATTCCTTCCATAATAGTTGAGAGAAAGTAGATCAGATGCTCCTTAAAGTGTTCTTCCGGCTCCAACACATAAAGTCCACGCTTCCCTTTGGGCTGACGTCACCCCAGAGTGGTAGCTATGRCAAAYAGTAGGAAAGTGACAAGTGGCACTGCTCAGAGCTGTGCAGATTACAAAGCTGCATTCAAGGAGGATTATGCTTCTCRTCTTCAACTGGAAATGAAAGTCTTCTGCTTTCTCTCTGCTCCGTTGCGCACTTTCCGTCTGAACCCCAGGGCCTGGCAGTAGTGCCTTGCTTGCTACACTATTCTGCATTACTACTTCACGTGCTTCCCTATGCTCCTGATCCATGTTCGGCTCCAAAGAACAGTGAAAGAATGTGAAAGCTATCARCCTTRAACAAAGAAGTAAATAAAGTGGGTGAAGGACCYGMTGTTTTGTATGTATGCCTTACAGGAACGATCACAAAAGATGCTTATAGAACCACAACCTTGCAGAGTGTCCACTACCTTGGATAGAGACCACTTTGACAGGGACAGCTGTCTAGTAGCTTTCTGTTCAACCCYGGACCRATGCTACTTTGGTTTATTGGTCGCCGATGACAACTATTTGGTAATACTTGCTAAAGTTCTTATTTGCCTTTAAAAACTTCCCTTTGTTCCCAGTGTTGATATACCCATGGCTTCCAATGGCTGCAATCTCAAAGCACAGGACTCTGTCACCCCTATAACAATGTAGCTATCTCTGCTTTTCCTAATAAATACTACGATTCTTTAGAGAATTTATCTGTTTTCTTTATATTTTAGACTGACAAATCAGATACTCTTTTGCTCACTATTGTATTTTTAGTTCTTAAACTGGTGCAGAACATTTACTTAATAAGTGTTTTCCTGGAAGCCAATAGAAAAATTGAAGKGGTTAATTTTTTTTCTCCATCAGCTCAGCACATGGTTTTTCCATCAGTAATATTTATTAAGTCACATCATCTGATATTATTAGGGAGGAATATTTATTAGGAAATAATTTTGTTCATAAAATTTGGCAAGGCACGACTGTCTTTAACATCTACTCTCTGGACTCAGCCCTTCCACTGTTCAAGTTCGTGAACAGGCTGACTTTTCTTAGGTCACCCCACCCCTTCCTACTTGTAAGGTTTCCTCCTGAATACTCAGTGTCACCTGTGTGTCATTTTCCTGGGGGGGTCCATCTCTTCCCATTAAAGCCCTACTGGAAGGATGGAGTTCAGAAATGCAAAGTCTTTACTGGTCTTTACTTTTGCCTGAACATCATCATGGTTAGTTACAAACATGCGTGATTCCTTTTTTTCTCCTTTCCTGATTCCTTTTTTTCCTCCTTTCAGTGCTGGAGATTGAAACAAGGCCCTTGCGTATGCTAGGCAAATGTTTTACCACTGAGCTATAACCCAAGCCTACTTTATTTTTTTTCTTGGAGGAAGAATTTGTATTCAATGGGGCTTGCCTATTCTTGAGTTTCAAAAGATATGGTAAGTGATGGGCAAGTATTAAGCCAGAGAGCAATGTTTATGTCCCCAGTGGCTCCTACCTCTGACTTAATCAACTCATATGCTTCTCTTTTTAGGATAAGAACAGACTCCTGGAGTCTCTGATCAGATTAGCTCAACCAAACAAAAGCAGGGAATTCCTGCCTTTCATTGGATCAGGCATAGTAGATCTTAGGTTCTTCTACAAGGTACTCCATACTCATTCTTTAGTTTTTGTTCTATCACAAACTTTCATTCCAACACCTACATTGAGTGTAGGGCTTATTTTAGGTCTGGCTCATCCAAAGGTCAATTTGATTAACAACCATTATCATTACAATTGTGGGCTTACTGACAAATGATAGAGAGAAAAATCCATGGAAAATAAAAACTTAAAATGAATTCTTAAAATGAAATGAAATGAAAACTTAACATGAAAACTTAAAATGAGTTGAGAGCAAAAGTTGTACGTAGCTGTCTTGTGGTTGTTTAACCTGGTTTTCCTAATGGAGAGCTCCCAGAAGGGAGCTTCTGTGTCTTATCACTCTCCACATCCCTAGCGTTCACTACAATACTTGGTACAGAAAAGGGTCCAGCAAGTTTGAAAATAGAACCATATGCCTATGTTGATGATGACAAAACCCATAGAGTATTGTTGTGGCTTGGATATGAAGGAGTGTCCCGCCAAAGGCTTTGAAGGGTTGTGCCTCCATTTGCCAGTGATTGAACTSAGAAGTGRCTGGATCATGAAGGTACAAGGCTCAGCAGTGGATTAACCCATGAGGAAGTTTCTAACTTAAGAGGTTATTAGGAGGCAGGGCTTAGCTGGGTGATGCAGGTTGCTAAGGACATACCTTTGAAGGGTATCTTGTCTCTGGCCTCTACCTGTCTTTCTCTGCTTCCTGCCTTGGTGAGATGAGCAGTCTTTTCATTCATGCATGCTGGGATGATTCTGTCCTGCCACAGGCTCAGGATGAATAGAAACCAAATCAATCTTTCTTCCCTTGTGTTGTTTTTGAGTGTATTTTGTTATGCAAGGCAAACAACAACAAAAACAACAACAATAACAACAACAAAAACATCCATAACTAGTGCTCAGGAGGTGACAGATAGTCTCAGACCCCTTACAAACTGTCTCAGACCACACAACATCCTTTTGTGAAACAAGCCCCTCCCCTGTGCTATGGCAGAGGCCACAGAGTTCCCAGCAGTYCCACAGCTAAGAGGAGGCAGAGCCACTGTTAAGAGGCAGGTCTATCAATGTTCATGTCTACCTGTGGAACCACTGCTCTGCATATATTGTGATGTTGCTTCWCTGATAGAAGGCTAGTGCTGTATTCTAGGCTCTGGGATAGGAGAAGCAGGGAAGGGAGGAAGGCCACGAGGACTAGGGGTAGGCAAAGCAAACTGCAAATGCAAAGATTATTCGTGCTGGTGGCAAGAGGGGGCGAGCCTGATGTCCACTTCCTAGCTCTATACGCTTCCCTGCACCCCAGGCTGTCAGTGCTTCCACAGTAGATTCTCTAACAGGCCACGACCACTGCCAGTATCAGCCCACTGCAAGGCGGGCCAGAACTGTAACAGCAGTGCTAATGGGAACTTGGCCCTGCCCCAAGCCAGCATGGGAAGCGGCTGCTGGCTCCTGTAAAAATCCTTGGTCTGGGCCATTTTTCCACAAAGCAAAATTCACCACCCCAAAGAAACGCCATCGCCTGTTCCTGGTGCCAAACTCTAGGAAAAAATCAAGTTGTGCGACTCTCTCCCCTGCCTGGGTGAAATGACAGATAGCAAAAGAGCCTTCAGTTTCCTCTACCCCAAAAAAAGTCTGCCAGAGATATAAATATTTAAAAACAGGAGCTCRGCGGAGAGAGTTAGCTTTCACTGTTCTGTCTTGGCAAGCGTTCATCCACCCACTAGATATCATTTGACTCCATGTAATGGAATGGCAGGTCTGGGTCGCACATCCTAACTTCTGACACCAGAGTGGGAAAAAAATGACTGTGAACTCTTTTTGTCGCCTGAAACAGACCTGGACCCTGGTTGTGAATGCCAGGCTGAACAGATCTATGACAGCCTGTGTCTCCACCACCCCCCCTTGCTGTTTCTTTATTTTTATCTCCTGCTAAGAAGTCCTCTCTGATTTCTGCCCCAAAGGATGACACCTTCGCCTTGTTGCTGTTTTTTTTTTTTAATTTATTTTTATTTCTTATTTCCTTTTTATCCTTAGCCCAAATGGGACAAGCAAAGGACAAGTTTGTAAACGTGGAGAGCCCTCATTCCTTTGTTTCCTTTGTGTGGCCATCCTCCGAATATCAGTTCTCAAAGATAATTTGATGTTAGGAACTCTCTTTTTCCTACAGAGACATAGATACTAACCCCGTGATAGGTTTGGATATCACAGATGACCTTCACTATATAGGCCTCCATAATTTTAGGTGGCTTAGAGGAGACTAATGAGGATTTTGAAACAGGCTTTAGACTAAAACGCTCAACATGCAAATCTACCCAAAACCCAGATAATTTGAAAGCACAATTACCCCAGTCCACAGATCTCCCTTTCCTCTGACTCTTAATTCATCRCTGTATCTCCCCTTCCCTCCCTCCTCCCCTTCCTTCTTCCTTCTCTCCCTCTTCCCTACCCTCCCTCCCTTTCTCCCTCCCTCTGTCTTTTTCTCCCTTTCTTCCTTCTTTAAATTGCCTGATCCCCAGAGTCCCTTTTAACACGGTTTAGGACTCACAAGAGTTAATAGGAGAAGGGGGGAGGAACCCACTTGTTTTAAGCCGGGAGCCTGTCACCTTTTCTTGGCAATTACACTGCTAATGGCTGGGTCCCAAGCAAAGTGGCAAAGAATATCTCTTCTCACGTTCCCAACTCGCAGTGCATTCCCAAATACCAGATGGTGTTTTTGGAATCCATTTCACTATGTTTGATATGACAATACTTTTGTATAATGTTAAATTATATATAACTATTGCAAATAGCTGAGATCAGAACAACCAAGAAGTGGAAAATTAGCCCCAAGAAGGAAAGATAGGAACTAAGACTATAGTTTTTTTTTCCGTTTGCCCCCATTGTGCCCCAGCCCCTTTGGATTTTCTTTTCATCTAAGGAGAATTGGCAGGAGAGGTTGGGGTGTGCAGAGAACCAGGGTGGCAGCCTGGAGGATCATAGGGGTGGGAATGGGAGGAGCAAACAGTAGCACTGCTGCTGTGTTTTACAGTGAAATGACATCGTACTGGGATCCTCTCTCTGCTAGAGTTCAGTGTATCGCAGGAAAAAGTTGCCAGACGTTTTGAGAACAGCGTCCTCTCCTTTCAAATGGCCAAAATCTCGAAATAAGTCCAAGGAGATTCATAAGACTCCTGTGGACCATTCTCTGGAATCCTTGTGTTTTTCAGTTCCTTATTGAGGGACAAGTGAGTGAATTACTAAAGCTGGAAACCTCACTCAGAGAGACACGGAGGAGGCGATGGAGGAGGAACAGAAACAATAAGACAAATACAGATTTCAAACCGCACAAAGGAATCCATCAGAAATAGGCTAGGGGCTTCTGCTTGTTTGCAGGCATAGGGACACAACAATTTCATTTCTAAACAGTGGAAGGAACTGGACTCCTGTAATAAAAA
>BDUI01001247.1:122723-147873 GCA_002335545.1 Apodemus speciosus
ACCTTACCCCTCCCCCGCCCCTTATCCGGTTAGAAATGGTTATAAACATTTTCCCCCTTGAAGCGTCCCCAGAAGGCAGTCTTTATCACACCAGACTAACATGGCTAGGAAGGGATTTAAGTGGATAACAGAAAAAGGTGACAGGTTACACAGGTCGGGTATTTCTTATCKAAATGCTTGGAAAGAAAAGTGCTTCAGACTGGAAAATTTTGGATTTTGTGCTATGTGTACAAGACAAGTACTTTGTCTTGGGATGAGGCACTAGACTAAACAGACAATTWGTTTATGTTCACTAAACATGTGGCTTAGGTAATAGTTTTAATACTTTCATGCATAGAGTRATATTTTATGATACAGAAATTATGTTGGCTCTCAAAGAGTTTTGGACTTTGGAAGATTTGGGGTTTTGCCTTTCAAGAGAAAGGATGTGCTACCAGAATCTCCAGAGGAAAGTCTTCTTTGGCATAAAGCTACCATATACTATTAGGATGGAATAACATGGAGATACCAGCATAATACAGCTTAACCTCTTTACTCAGGGATGGTATGACTAAGAATGGAGACCTTTTACTGKTTCAAAATGCCACAGCATGACAAGCTAGTATTGTTTACTATGRGGTTTTTCTAGGAGAATCACCTTATGAAAATAGCTTGTCAAAGCTACAGTAAAACTCAGAACATCAACCTGGTTGGTCTAGCCTGTGTAGAGACACTTTCTCTAGATCACTGGGGATCAGTGCTTTCCAAGCACAGTGTCAGAACACTTTGCTTAACTAGTATTACAAAGACCAGAGGTCTCTAATGATGTTTTCTATAACCAAAGATGCTTTAAAAATAATAGTAATTACTATTGTTTTTGGAGACAGGATCTGGCTAGGATATCTAGGCTGGTTTTGAACTCAGACCCTCCTACCTCAAATTTCACAAGTGCTGGGATTGTAGACATGCATCACTCCATGGAGCTGGAACTCTTCTTCTAGGGACTTAGGGGCATTAGGAAAAACTATTGTGCTATTTCTCCACAGCATAGTAATGGTTGCCAGAGATTGAGACTATTCCTGCTGGGCTTGGGATGGTGGGTACCTTGACTGGTTTTGATATTCAAAGGGAGAAAGCAATTCTTCTTGATGTATATACAAAGAGTGCTTTATAATGCTATTGCAGAAGTTACAGAAGAGGTATCTAAAGGGAAGACTAGGAGAAATTCCCCTTTGAGAAATGCTGGTGGCTGATTGTGTCATGTGGCAGAGGTTGGGATAAACAAATGTCCTGTAATATGTAAGCTGTCTGGGAACCAAGAGAATGCCTCATTTGTGTACCAATGAAAAGAGAAGTGGCTGGACCTTGTCTTTGGAGCCTTAGACATCTAGTTCCTGATCTCTTCTCTTCTCTTTAGTCTTCACTGCCCTTCCCTGGAGAGTGTGTTCACTAGGTKGTTAGGTGACCCATTCATTCTCAATACTCACAGCCCAGGCTATCCTGAGAGTCTACTAGGACCCAATGACCATTTCAATGCCTAGTAAACCGGTTTGCTCATCAAAGAGGAGATGCACTGAGCCAATCAATAGGTAGGACTTTATTTACGTGACAGCCATTATAGAAAAACTCTACTCTGCAGGTCCGCTAGGAGGCTCCTTAGGCCTATTCCACTTATGGAGGAAATGATATGAATAAGGTAAAACCTTGGATTTAGTTGTTTTATTTTATTTCTATTACCACAGATTCAACAGAAAGAGGTAAGCAAGCTGAAGATCATAGCTTTGTCCTCAGTTCCAGAGGAACATGTGGTACAACTTTCGATTCCTCTGCATCCTAATCTGCAAGGAAGGCCTTGTGGTTTTCCTCAGTTATGACAATGAGAGGGTCAGGTAGTGAGGATGACAGAGTGCTTATCACTCAGTGAATAAAGAAGGAGAGGACCAGCCACTTTAGTCCCCTACTGAGTTTTAGGATAAACACAATACGACGACGACGACGGGGACAGAGAACAGACTGAGAAATAATCCAAGGAGATAAGAGACTGCAAAGATCATAAAGGCTTCTCTAGATATTGCCGTGAGCCAAAATTCATATTTGTGAATGTTATCCTCAGTTTTTGCTCATTGCAAGCACCATTTAACCCAAGAGTACGTATTCAAAAGCAAGTAGACGAAGCATCTTGATTGTTCTAAACTATACTAAGTAGAAGTGAACATTTTTCTTGGTTTATAGTGACTTTAATTAGGTAAAGCATAAGACGGCATTTAAATCAGTTTTTCTCAAAAGCTGTTACTTGGTCTATGAGGCATCAGGGAAGGACATCACCAAGCAACTTTGCTTGTTTCTATCCTTGCCTGAACTAAAGAGCATATCAGAGTGTGGTGTAAGGGCCTGGCTGCTAAGAGCCTCTGGCTATGCCAAGTCCATGTCTTATAGCAGTTTTAGGGGGTTTGTCTCCTGAGTAGGCTCAARGAAAAGGGGCTACCTTGGAATAATATTGTGGTGTTGGGAAATTTATTGACTCTGAATCTCAGGGGAGATTTAGATTGTGCCTGTGAGATGGTCCTACTTCTTGTTGAATTTGGGTTTTCAAGTTTCATTCCAGAACATCCTTTTGAAACCTATTGCACTACTACCACAATTCGAACATACTTTCTTCAACTTAATCCTAATCTCAGCCCTGAACCCTAGACAAAACCTTAACTCTAACCCCAGGTTGGATTCTACATCCGCCAGCCCAGGACATATCACCTGTGAGGCTGTGGTATGAAAGCAACCCTTCCATGCAGGTGGGTAGCTGTGACAGAACAGAGGTACGCAGAAAACTGGTGACAGATTTTTAATTTTCAACGACCATCTTATGATTGGAACCCCAAAGCATGAAATTTCTTCTGGCAGGCAGCTGAATGTGCTGTGTGAGGAATTATGAGGACCCTAGGTTTCCTCTAAGGCCTGGGTGTGCTGAATTCCTCTGTGGGGCCTTCAGCTCTGCGAACAAAAGATTTTCCCTGCTAGAAACCTAGCACATTGTACTTGGTGATAGTTTTGTCCTGGAAACTCAGTCCAATGATACTTCTTTTTAAGGAAGAAAATAGCATTCTTCATTCTTTACATTTAATGGAAAATTTGAAGTAAACACATTTTATTCTCTACTGTGTAAATTTCACAGCTCTAACAAAGCAATCCACAGCTCAGTAATTGAGGGCGTGTTATGAACGGTTTTGAACCTACAGCTTGAATTGGTGGTAAAACTTGCATTTACAGTATGTATAGCATGTTCAGACTCCACGCTTACTAATGACTCATGTCATTTATTTAGGTTCTTCATACTTGCTGTGGGGAAGACCTAGGTATTTGTGATTTTGCTCTGGATACTGTTGGGAATAGAGTCAGCTTTCTACATGACTTTTATCTGCCATTGTTTCCTGATGAGCCTGCTGTTGCCTTAGCAAACCATTGTTACAAGAGTTTCTATTTCTTTCTTTTGGGTTTTTCAAGAATTTAATCACCTCATCTGAAGGTAACAATACTGTAGACTTCCTCCAATGATTATACAGAGTGCTATGTTAAATAGCCTCAGAGTTGCTCAGGACCTCTAGGACTGCTTTCAATAAAAATGGCAATTTGGRCATCTGCCCATCATTGGTAATTTTAGAAGTAACTCTGTTGTGATGTCGACCACTCTCAGTTATTATTTCCTAGTTTTATTGCACATGGCCAGGCATGATAGCACATAAAAATCTTTAAGAATTTACTGTGTGTATATGCTTACATGCATGTGTACTGTAAAATGTTTCATAAAATTTTGTGAATGCGCTAGAAGATGGTATATTCTGTTTATAGAGGTCAATACTATCTATTTTAATATTTCTAATTATATTTATTCAAATGGCTCATGCCATATCAGTGTTTAATTGAACTATCAAAGTTGGATAAGACTGTACAAAATTACACAGGTGTAAATTGGGTTTCTGTCAGTTCCTTCATTTTTTTGCTAATTTTTCTGTTACATCATTTGATATTAGGTTAATTGATGATGAGGGAATTAATTACTACTATACTTTTATCTTGCCATCCTCTAATTGGTTATTAAGAATAAATGACAGATAATATTATACATTTGTGTAGTTTCCTTACCTAGTTGCTTCTGACTTGAAGCTTGCTAACATCAGAAACTGAGATTATTTCTCTTTTCATTCATTCTATTTAATTACTCAGCTTTCTTCTTATTTTTAATGTAAACACTTTTGTTTTAGTATGTCAGAGGTGACAAATATCAGGCCTTAATATTTTAAATTCATCTGAGAATCTTGTTTAGACCACCAACATTTATTGTTGTACAGTTTGTTTTGTTAACTTCTGTTAGTCTGTTCTACTTAATTTATTTTTCTTTTGATTCTCTTTTATGGCTGTGTAGTCTGGATTTTTATACACAAAACAGTGTGTGCACTTTAGCTTCCTTAGTGACGGGGAAGTAGGAACATCCTCCTTGCAACTTTATTTGAAGTTTCCAAACTGTAGGCATTGATCTTTATTTATTTCAATATCAAGGTTGGAAATTAAATAGAATTTTAGAATTTTACATGAGATAAGGCTCTTGGTAAAATTTTACTCCTTCTCTCACTGAACATTGTGGCTACCCTGCCTTCTCCTCTATGAAGGCAGAGTGTAAGTGGGACCTCTGTTTAGTTCTCCCCTGAAACACAGGAAGCATGGCTCAGGATATTAATGTCTTACATGTGCTCTCTCTTTCTTTCAACTTCTTTTAATGTCTTTGATTATTGCTTCCTCTCCAATTGTTACGGTTATAGAAACACCTTTGCAGTCTTTGAGTTGCATCTTACTTTTTTGGGACAGTGTCATTCTCTGTTATGTGATGCTTTTTACTTTGTGTAATTCATCTGTTTGGGAAAGTTATCAAAAATGCGACTTCTGAATTACCATGTCCAGGCTCACATGTTGTGTCTGTCCACAGCAGCAGGGTCAGACTGTTATGCAGTATTAGTTGTTTGAATCACTACTTCACTTGGCAATCTCATTTTAAAATGCTTCCTTCTATCCATTTATCTCTCTTTCCCCTGCAATGTTGTTATTCTTTTTTTTTTTTTAGAATATAGAAAAATGTAAATATTATTTTAAGGATTTTATTTACTTTGTGATTTTCAGATATTTTCCTCCTCCAAGTTTCCCTTCATTCCCATTCGACAGCATTTAGTGTTTTCCTTATCTTTTCCTTCTACTTGCCCATTTTCAAGTGGGCAGAGAGTTATTTGGATCCATTATTTGCTGCTCCTATAATTTGGTGAGTTGCTGGTACTTGACAGTCCAGTTACTCTGAATCCTGTTGGGCCCAGTTGGGCCCTGTTGGGTCCTGTTGGGTCCTGTTGGGCCCTGTTGGGCTCTGTTGGGTCCTGTTGGATCCTGATGTGTCCTGGTGAGTCTTGGTGAACTTCTTCCCCCTGACCTCTGTGGCTGCTRACTGGTGTCCTGGCCTGATACCCTTGSAGTTCAACTTTCTGTTCTTCTGCTAGCCTGCAATGAGAGGTTTTCTTTACTCAGTGCCTAACTGCATAACATTCAGAGCTGATGRAATGCCCCAAACTCTAATTTCAACCTTGCCAACACTCTTGGATTTTACTCATCTCCTCCCTGTCTTTTAGGATTTACTAGCAGTATAGGTTTTACTAGACAGTGTGACCAGTCAGCACCGGCTTCTCCCCTACTTAACACAGYTGCTATATGGTACGCTCATTATCTGAGTAAGTACAGGAATATTAGAGGGAAGGAGGCACGGGTGTCTATAAGTCACATAAAAGGACTGTATGGGGTGATACAGGGCTCAATGCAATGACAGGTGATTTTGGTTTTGGAGCATCCTAGTCATGGGTCATTTCTTATACATTTTTATCCTGTATTATAGACATGGACTTAGTGGGAATTTCCTACCAGAGTGATCATTGAGTCAATTTATACAACTATTTTGTTTTAAAGAAACCCCATTCTCTATGTCATAAGTAAGAGAAGGTTGAAAATGATTTCTTTATGTATTCTAATTGAGAGGCTGTGAAGCCAGAGGTGTGCAGTTCTTTTCATTGACTCAGTCTCTGAGAAACTTACTATTACCCTGTGCAGAAAGTCTGTAGCTCYGTGGCCTCAAATACTGAGTCTCACTGTGCTCTGGGAGTCTATTTTCCCTTGGAAWAATATTAACAGCATGATTAATAACTAATTCAAATCTTAAATAGCAAGCATTGCTATCATAAAGTACACATTAAATTGGGAGACCAGTGTTCAAATCAAAGATCAGTCACTTAACTGTTTTTAAAGTAGTTTTATCTGCTTATGGTAGCTCTAATGACAGTTTCTTATTTATCTTGTGCTTGGGTGCATTCCTATATGTATGTGTAGTGTGAGCACACATATGAGGAGGTCAGAGTACAACTTGGCAGCGTCAGTTCTTTCCTTTAACCATGTGGGTTTGGGAATGAATCACATCACCAGCCTTGTCAGCAAACACCTTTACTTCTGTGCCAATCTCAGCAGCCTAAATAGTCCTTCAGCTTCTAATCTGCTAAATGGGCTAATACAGGATGGAACCATAGCAGACAAGTGAAGCAGCCTGAAACGCACGGACCACAGATATGCTTGACTATGTATAATTATTATTTTAATGTTATTTAAAATACACTCATTGTTTCCTAATACCGTTTTGTTTTTAAGATGAGAACCTGTTTCTGTTACTAGGTTTGTTAAACATGTTGGTAATCAATAATAATTGATTGATAATAATTCCTTGAGAGAAATTTGTATGCAGTCACGGCTCCATCTTCCAAGGGAACAAGAGGCTTCTGATTTCCTATGAGGATTGCTAAAGGTGTTGAGTTGAGTTGGACATTTGACAATTCCCTGAACAGTGAGAGTACCTGCACGTCGCCATGCATTGTAACTGACATTGTAAGTTACAATGGAATTCTCCCATGTCTTTTCCTGAGCTTTTGCTTGGGAAACAAGTTTTGTATATTGAGCAGAAAGTACAATTGCTTAGATTAACCTTTATCATAAGCATTGATTTCCGTATTGTGAGATGAGGCTCTTGTTAACTTGATATTCTTTAATAAGTTCTGGGTTTCTAGGTGGTGTCTTAACCACAGGTACTAATGTTACCTAAACTGATTGGGTAAATTAATGGAATRCACTGGGAAAGCAATGTCTTTGTCTTCATATGCATATCCGTCATTTTGAAAAATCAGTTTGTTAGATATTCTTAAACTGCTTTGCTGGTTTCCAAGGCCCTTAAATAGCGATACACTAAAATGTAGTAGTTAGTACAATAATGGTACTTGACACCATCAGTGAAAATAATTACAAATTTAATGACCACTGGCCCTTAGTAAATGAGAAACACATGCTAGGCATGTTGTTAACGACTTGCACACGTAACTTGTTATCCACGAGGCAGGTTACTACAGCTGATCTAGCTTAATATATAAGCAATCAACCTGAGTTTGTGCTGCAGGAGTGATGGCAAAAGGGACTCCACCACAGGTTCTTATCTCCTCCCCATTAGTCTTTTACCGTGCACACTTGTGTGGATTCTTTCAGTTATCAACCCCTCAGTGTTATTGTTGGCTCAGAGAATGGCTTGACTTCTCATTCCTCACATTGGGCTATGAGGGAGAGATGCGAAGGGTCAGAAAGTACCCAGAGCGGCTGTGAAGATTTTGTTCTAATATATCTATTTGGAGCCTGTGCTTTTAGGGTTTGCTATAGTGGTTTCCTATGTTTGTGAAATTTCATGATTTTTCAAGGGGGGCTTTTCTGCTAGATAATTAGCCTGATTGTTCACACAGAGCCTGGACTTTATAGAGACTGATACCACCATCGCAAAGGTGATGTAACTGACCACCAAAGAGTTTGAGGGGGAATTTCAAACTCCACACAAATTATTGGCAGAAGATTTGGGACTATTAATATCTTTTAATAGCAATAATCAAACAGCACTTACTAAATGTCAATTATCTGCCAAATGTCTTGCAGATGACATCAGATCATGAAGCAGCTGAGCCTTCAGCAGCTATGTGTGGGCAATCTGACAGCCAAGGTGTGGCGTCCAGCATAGCCAGGACTCAGATGCAGGATCATACCTTGAGTTTCTAATTGATATTTTATTAGAAACCAATTTTAAGTACAAATAAGGAAGACTTTGCCCGCTTGTAAATGAGTACGTTTCTCTGTGTGGAAAATATTATTTATAGTAACAGTAGTTAGCGTCCATGGGCAGTCTACCACCTACTTGCTCACTGGATCAATAAACATCTCTCCACTACCTGCTATCATGCCAGACACTTTCCTGGAGGCAAGAAAATATGTATGAGCAACATCTTGTCTCTCATGGAGCTTATGATCTGGTGGTGGGGGGGGGGTTTAAGGCATTAAACAATCACACGTTTCCAAAGGTAAACACTGCTCTATTTGTGTATGTATCAGGGTCTGGAATGCCCCGCAGCTCCATAACATAGACATGAAGCATAGAACTATCTGATACAGCTTTTTGGTGTGTGTGTGTTGGGGGTTGGGGCATCCRAAGAAAACGTGTGTGTGCTGAGAATGGTAGTTAGAATGCTAACTACAGAGAGACTCGTTTTTTTTAGGGAAAGGAGAAGAATGTGTCCAGCATCTGAGGTGCTGAGAGTTTGAAGAACTGACAGCAGTTCAGTTTCAGGGATGAAGCCTTTCAGGGAGAAGAATGGCCCGAGACAAGCCTGGAGAGGCAAAAGCATGCAGGCCTCTTGAGGGGTTTTGCTCTTTCTCTAAAAGCAAGGGCAATCCATTGAGATGACAGATGACCTGCTTCTGAAAAGATCCTTTAGCCTTCACTGTGAAGAATAATTGCAGGAGGCAAAGATAGATGTGGCAAGACCAGTGAGGAAGCTATTGTGATAATGTTGGCCAGTCAAGATGGCAGCTCGGACTGAGAGACAGGGGTGGATGAAGAATTTGGGAATTACATGGGAAATAATTGAAATGGGCTCTATCTCGAGTGAGACAGACAGAATATACAAGATAAAAGGTCAGGATACTTCTCAGGTTTCTGGCTTGTGCAATGTGTACTGTTCTATTAAAGCCCACAACAGGGATGATTGTGTCTCCAATTTGAAGATGCAGATGCATTCAAGATGTTTCTAGGCCCTGTCCATCCCATGCCATGCATTTTTCCCAGGGCCAGCTTGAATCTGAAGCCTGTGCTTTTGACAGCTGCTTCACTGAGGAATGGGAAGAACTACATGCCTCAGTCTAAGAAGCAAAGCCTTACACAAAGTTAGTGAAGGATGTAAGGAAGGAATTAGGCATTGTGACTTTAATATTCTTAGTCATGTTCTAACTCCAAGCTCTTAGACACTCGTGCACACTGTCAGCTTGTCCTATTGCCATTCTTATGAGGTCTACGAGGCACATAATTTTAGTGATGATGATATTGTTAAATCTCAGTTTGTGGGTATGTTCACACATGCACATGAGTGTTTGTGTGTATTTATGTGGGGAGAAGGGGTGTGTGTGTGTGTGTGTGTATGTGTGTGTGTGTGTGTGTGTGTGTGTGACTCTGTGTGAATGCATATATGCACATGGAAGCCAGAGGCCAATATTGTGGGTATTTTCAGTTGCTGTCCATCTTAACGTCTGCGTCATAGTCTCTCACCTAACCTTGGAGTTCACTGATTTGGCTAGACTTGGATGAGCAGCCAGCCAAAGGAATTCTCCTGTTTTCATCTCGTAGTGCCAAGATTATAGGTGCATGCTTCTACATCTAGAATTTTATGCCACTTYTGGGAATATAAACTCAGGTCCTCATGCTTGTGAGGAAAGTAAATTTAGTATCTAAGCCATCTCTCCACACCAAAATATCATTTTTGTAAGTAAATAATACATGCTTATTTCCAAGTAGATGATAGAACAAAAAAAAGGAGAAAGAAAATAGAAAACAGAAGAGAAACTTCTCTTGCTAATCTGTCACTCAGAGGAGGAGGAAGAGCTTGCTTGATTTTCAATGCCCTGTTCTCCGACCTAATGGTTATTTCATAGAAGGGTCGCTATAACCTGAGCTTTGGGATGAGTTTGAGTTTAGAGGAACTTTGGTCTCTAGGGATCCTGTATTCTCTGGGAAATGGGATGAAATCTGTCTTCATTTAATAATATGATCGCAGACCACTGTCTTTTGATCTTGCATGAGAGGGTGATAGTGCTAGGCATATTGGCACCATTGCGGCGAAGGACTGGAAGATACAGCTTTGGACTTTCTCAAACTTCTTATTGGCCTCTTCATCTTAAAGGACTCAGTTTTTATAGAGATTTTGTGAGCTGTAGTTCACTTTGTACAAGGTACTTGTGAGCCCTATAGTCATAGGAAGCTGACAAAAGGTAGCAAGAGGTCTGGTGAGCAGGTGGTAAAACAGAAGTCTGGTGAAGATCTTTCTGGGAAGATGCAGAGGGTCACCGGCTCCCACTGCACGTTTTCAGTATCTCTTGCTGAACTATGGTTCTTTCAGGCCCACGCCATAAGCTACACACTGGAAATATGAAGCTCCAGGCCTAGACTCTGATGCTAAAGAAACAACATAGTCGTAGAGAACAAATCAACATGCTCCAACATGGTTTCCCCACCAATGGGATTCTCTGAGCAAGAGTACCTGGGGCGTGTAGGGGGAGAGATACATTTAGCTCCTGAGACCAGAGAAAACTCCATGAAGAATCTCCTTTCCGCTGGCATGGAAAGAAGGGTGGAACTTGCTGGGTGGAGAAAATAGGCATGTTGTTTAGCCTGAGTGCTTAAGGAATCCCCGTCCCCAAATATCATACCCCAGTAGGGCTGTCAAGGCTCTTYTGGAAATACAAGGCCACAGTGGAGTGACTGGAGTGGGCTTGGCAATCTGCAACAACCAGACTTCCTTTCTTCCTTCTTCCAGTATCTGGCACCTGCATGATCTGCATAGTGCCCCTTCTGCCTGAGGGCTCCCTTTCCTATTTGAGATACTCGCCAGTCTTCTGACTACAATCCACCTACAACAACCTGCTGGAGAAGAGGACCATGCCACTGGTTTAGTGTGTAGTGTTATATACAGGCCTAGGACCTTTTCCCCTCAGAGAATTTGTCTTTAAGTTGATTGCTGTTTTGTCCAGTGAAACTCTTTGAGGCTAGAATCTCATTCTGTCTTCTGATCTAGGGTGTGCACCCAGAGCAACTAATCGCAGGTAGCAGACATATTCTGTGTGGTTATTTAGGGCTGTGTTTAGTGGCAAGCAGATACTGCTTTCCATCTCTCACAGACCCACTGATCCCTCACAGGATTCGTTAGCCCAGATGCTTGATTAGGAAATAGCTACATTTGTTACTTTGGGTGTTTAGGCTTATTTCTTGACGTCTCACTGAGAAGTTATAGCAGCCCTTCTATAACTATTTAAATTGTTTTCATATTTTCTTTCTTAAAATTCCTACCAACCATGCTGTGTAGACTTTGTCCCGAGCATTGGAGCATTGGCAATTTGCCTTTCAATGATTCCTTAGTGTTTATGGGGGGTGGGGGGGGGCACGGCCTGTAACACCTGTTAGCAGGTTGCTTCCCACACAATTACAAAATGAGAAGTGAGATCACTCTTTTCTTGAAAATAAGAAAGCCAGAACAATGTATGCTGATTTTAATTGCTTCTTAAATAAATGGATGAAATCAATTATTTAGTTGACAATGTTTATCTTTTCAGCATCTAAAGGGGGTTTATTAAATCCAGCTGCTAAGCCAATTCATCAGCATGAGTAAAAGATCCACATCTGTGGAGTAGGTAGTTGAGGAATACAAGGGTGAGTAGCAGAGAGGGCTGTCCTGGGATTTTTTTTTAAGTGTAACTATCCTTTAGATGGTACAGGCTTGTCTATGTGCCAGTTGTCTGGGGATACCTGGTTTAATGTAATTCAGCTACTTGTATCAAGTGCCTGATTTGACTTCGATTATCCTGGCTATCCTCATACACCATGACTCTGAACACACATCCTTATTCCTTATTCTTATCCATTTAAAACATCCAGCTTAGCAACAGCATGTGCATATCAAAGATCATGCATACAAAAAGTTCTTGGGCCAGGCAGTGGTGGTGCATGCCTTTAATCCCAGCACTCGGGAGGCAGAGGCAGGTGGATTTCTGAGTTCGAGGCCAGCCTGGTCTATAGAGTAAGTTCCAGGACAGCCAGGGCTACACAGAGAAACCCTGTCTCAAAAAACAAAAAACAAACAAAACAAAACAAAACAAAACAAATTCTTGGATTAAAAACAGGTAATGGGCCAGGCAGTGGTGGTGCATGCCTTTAATCCCAGCACTCGGGAGGCAGAGGCAGGTGGATTTCTGAGTTCGAGGCCAGCCTGGTCTATAGAGTAAGTTCCAGGACAGCCAGGGCTACACAGAGAAACCCTGTCTCAAAAAACAAAAATAAAAAAAAAAAAAAATCTATTAAATAAGAGAATAAAAATGTTCCTGCCATTCTTCAAGAACTTAAACACACAAATGGATATTTTTTAAATGACGAGATTTATGCATCAGGCCTGGCAGATCTTTTGCAGTTCCTTAGCCTGTTTAATAGCACTGAAGCCTCCTGTTACACAACAGGAAGGTGGCTGGCTCACTTTCTTATCAGGATTCRATGTCATGTCGTGAGACTGCTGTCCTGTTCTTCCTTCTGACACATTATAAACTTTGCACTTCTACAGAAAACAGACTTTTGCCTCTACAAGTGGGTGGTCTCAATCATCTAATGTTCTGAGTTGTATTAAACTCTAGTTATTAATCCACCTAAGACGAATGGGTCTAAAGCAAACATGTAGACTCTATCGATGAGGTAGCTTGTCTTTAGCTTGCACATTGCCTTGGGTGATGGGTAGTCATTGCTATCCTTGCTTCTTTTAGATATAAAGTAGGTTGGTGATGAGATTTAACAAAACATATTCAAACATCAAGCATATATCTACTAGACAGACATCAGTCTGTGTTACCTGTGAGAGTGAAATATTCAGCTAGGTACTGAGGGACTCTTTTCTACCTATGAACAGAAACAGCAGCTGATCTCCAGCCGTGGACAGTGGTGCACACACGAAGGGATGGAGGATTCTCAGAATAAGCCCTTAAGTGTTAACCCCCCCCCCCCTTTACCAGTTAGCCAACCACCTGCTCCTGTCACACCATCATTTCCTATGCACTTCATCCTCTACTGTCGTACAAGGGGGGTAAAACTTATACAGACACCAACAACTCTAAAATCAAACCAGCCAATTCTAATTCAGGGCAAGGCAGTGGGCAGAATGAGGTCAAACGAGGGGCTTTTCAGCCTAGCTTCTAGAATGCAGACCTGCAAATATTATACGGCACAGTAGGGATCTGTAAGATCAGTTTACTTGTATTGTGTCATTAATTTTGGTTGATTTGGTGACATAAGACAAACCTTTATACTCTTGTCCTGATCTAACGTTTAATTCCCTGACTTGCATCTATTTCATAATATAAGCCCATCTGGAGAACGCAGACTTGCCGTTAGAAGAAGAAAGAACCCATTCTTGTCTGGAGGCAAGGGGATCCCAAAGTGGCCTTGGGAATCCTGTTAGATTAACTCATTCACTTGTTTTGAGTTACTTCTCTATTTGATATGAGTGCTGGCACGTCTGAGCCAAACTCAGAGAGGAACAGCACAGGGGCTATCGGCGTCTAGTTCTAACTTTAAAATTAGCACCTCTTGCTCTTTTCTTTGTAGCCTTCCATTCTTTATTCAACTTTACAGAACTATCCCGGGATGATGGTCTCTATGTGAACTTTCATGCCTCCATTATAAGCCTCTCTTTGGTTCAGGACTACCCCACTTATAAAAGTGCCCACTTATAACTCCCAGCTGCACATTCTTTTCTTGTCATACTCACAAGTACACACAGGAACACTCACAGATACATTTGCACGCTTGTGGGCGTGCACAGACTGCCACACACCCTCACCGTATGCACGTAAGCATCCAGATAGAACAATGAATTGTAAAAACTGTCCCGTTGAGTTTGCAATCTAGAGTGAGTTACTGAGTGCTGATAAGTAAAGGAAGTGTAACCAGACGGCTTAATCCTCCAATTTCCTGTCTTCTAATCAGCCCCTGATTCTCTTGGTTTTAAATTAGAAACACTCCTGACAATATTCAGGACAGGTGAAGGAAACTCAACTAGAAAATAAGGAAGGACAAAGCATTTATTTCACTGTCTAAAGTTCACAGGAGAAATATGACCGTAACAACAGGAAATCAAGATTTTTTAGAACGATAGCAGAAGAGCAGAGGCTAGCTGAAACAGCCAATCACATTTCTGAATGAAGCACATTTGGATCATAATTAGATTTAAGGAGAAAAAAAAAGGAACTAGTCTAATGTATTTGCTTCTCTCTAAGAACGGTGAGGTGTATTTGAAAAGCAGTTGCGCAGGGCTGACCTCAAAGAAAATGATAAGGATACATTCCTAATGTATATGGAAGAAAAAAAAGCCAACCCTACCCCATTTGGATATTTCTTAGAATCTATTACTAGGAGAAAAAGAATGTTTTGCAGGCATAAGAACATCTGAGGTTGGTGGGCACTCTTAGACATGATATGGTTACACACACTTACAATGGTGGCTTGTACTTAAAGTTGTTCATTTAATAAGTAGCTCAGATCAAGTCACTTGCCGCATAAAAATATTTTAAAAGAAAATGCAAATGCATTAAACTCAAGGTCTATAAATAGGTTCACCATGGACTTTTCTAAAAATAGCCCAGGTACTGAGACTGTCTTATGCTTTATTATTCCCTGGTTCTCTTCATTTTGAATCTTTTCATTTATTATCATTTTAGCAATTTCCAAGTTATTTCAGTCATTATATTGAAAGGGCTAGTGCCAATTCCTAGAAAAATCTTCATTAGGCAATATCTTCAAAGGCATACAGCAAATGGTCATTTGGACAAGTTGTACAGCTGACAATTAACATTTAAAAGTTGAAGTGGGAAATGCAGCTCGCAACATGAATTCAAGCAAACACAGACAAGAGGTTTCCATGAACATGAAGCTGCCAGCCATCGCGGAAGCAGACTGCACATGATGGCTTCTAATTGGTAAACAGAATAAAGCAGTATTTCGCAGAAACATGTTTTTACATGGATGTTTAGAAAACAGATATTTATACTGCAAGATAAAGATCCAGATCCTTCTTGCCCAAGCATGTTCCTGTTATACCAAGTTCGAGTTGTAAACAATTGGATTAAACAACAATTATTGATTGGAAATTAATGTGTTAATTTCTAAAAAGAAAAAATTTATCTAAAAATAAATGGTCAGGAATTTGACCTGGGTAACATCTAGTTGCAGAATTAACCATGACTTTTTTTTTTTTTTGCTTTAGTATCATAAATCTTAAATTTGAATGATAGAAGGAAGACACGTCTATTTTGAAATTCACAGACAAATTTTCCCATAACCAACCCTTGTCACTAGATTAATTTGACCAGGAGAAGAATTATTTTGCCTTCATTCTGAAGCCGTATGGGGAGAATGGAGGTGTTCTAACGGATGAGAGTCCCTTCTGGAGCATACGTGTGCATTTGAGGCATTTCAGATTCATTTGGAGTGAGGAAAATTTTTGCAAGTACTCTCTTTAGTTTTCTGTCGGAAAGTTTCAACTAGAGATGTCACAACACAGCGAGATGAAGTTGATACGCAATATCTATTTCTTGATTTACATGATTAAAGCATTAGAGAAGTGGCTCAGATATCAAAAGATTTCTCATAAGTGGCCGTGCCAAAGGTAATTACTGTTAGAATGTGCATGCTTGAACCCAGTTGCCTGTCAACCTCTCAGTTGTTTACAACTTGGTAGCTTTGAATCAAAGTTTCATTAGACGCTGGGGTGTCCCATGTACTTTTTTTTTTTTGCACCACTTTCATTTAAAAACTACAGTTCTACTTTCTTATATCCAATATCCTTCAGGAAAGTGTTAAATTTTAATCTTAAGAAGTGATGCTAGAGGGGTCACATGTCAGTATTTTTCATCAGAAAATAGCTGCTTTTTTTTTTTTTTTAAAGTGGAAGTAGTCTTTTAAAGACAAGGCTGAAACTTATACCCAAAAGAAATGATGGTTACTTCATGCAAATGGTTTCTAGTTAGTTATTAGAAAGGGCACAGAACTCCACTGTAAGCCAGGGCAGTTATGGGGGGAAGGGAGGAAAGGAAAGGGAGAGGGGTCGTTATTCTTAAATCTTTTATTGACTGGTTTCTTTCGTCCTAGTGTGTCCTTATTATTTAGGAAAAAAAATTAAAAAGTGACCCAGAGCTCCACCCATTTGCACCTAAATCCTGGAGTAGGTGATGACCCTGTACAACCTGGCTCAGCACATGCCCCTAAACTAAAACAAACAAACTCATTTGCCATACAAATTGTTTACGATTCATTAAAAAGCAAAATTGCATATCCCGGAGCTGGCAGCTGAGGCCAAGTCTCCATGGGCGGAGGGGGCATTCACTGAGTTGCCTTTGTATGCTGGGAGACCAAGCCGGAGGTTCCCACTATGAGCCCGGAGTCTGAGCAGCCAGATGACACAGGAGGTAATTTTAAAGCTTTATTTGCCTTTAATGTGAAATTCAGATCTTGAACTGTCTTTTGCTTGAGGAATCCTGTAAGCCAGGAGTTTTCTTTTTCTTTTCTTTTCTTTTTTTCCCAGTTTGGAAAAATTGTTTGGGCTACTAAGGTGGTGATCTTGAGGGAGGAGTGAGGGCTATTCAAGGAGAGAGAACTAAAAAAAATAAAATGTAAAACTTGTATTCTTTTCATTAGTTGTTTCACCCTTCAGCAAAGCTTTCCCTTAGTTTGTCACCAAAAATGGAAAATTTATATCAGAATTATTTGTAACTGGTAGGTCTAAAATTCTATGGTGTGCAATTGCCCTTAAGGGAACTAAAATTTTGATTTATTCCCTATGGTGTTTCTTACAACTTCTCTAAAGAGCCTGTAGATTTCTCACCCCTTATTCAGAGCAAAAATCAAGAGGCACTGAAGTCCTGAGAAACTTCTTTTTAGTATGCAGCCTAAACAGCAGCGAGCGAGCTTTCTGCATTGTTTATCTTGAGTCAAATGCATTGCTAAGTGTTCCCACCACTTTTATACATTATATCCCCTGTGGTAAAACATCTGCAAAATAATTTTAGATGAAGAGCAACTTCCAAGTAAACTTTACAGAAAATAAATTACAGTTTTCCAAATTAGGAGAGAGAGAGAGAGAGAGAGAGAGAGAGAGAAGCATTTGGTGATATTTGCAAGAAATAAAAGAGATGACACAATTTGCCATTAACAGTCTATAAAATCCAGGACCTCCTAAAGTACAGACAGGGAAAAGAATGATTTTTCCGAGAGCATGGCATCAGGACAGTTTTCAGTTTTTT
Source organism: Apodemus speciosus (assembly GCA_002335545.1). Lineage (NCBI taxonomy): Eukaryota > Metazoa > Chordata > Mammalia > Rodentia > Muridae > Apodemus > Apodemus speciosus. Next base: position 140,181 of record BDUI01001247.1, read on the forward strand.
TTTTCCTTTTTTTCTCAAGCTTACAACTTAGCGTAGAAAATAATTGCCAATCTAATCAGTAAATTCACTTGTAGTGCTTAACAAGCTGTGTGAATCTAAGCACTATGACCATCTCATGCAAGCAAACCTTGTTCTTGCTGGCAGAAAGTCTAATGGGAAAATAAACGTCTTGAATACGAGCGAGCTCAGGGTCATAAGAGATAGAGGATTGCAAGTCTCATTAGCCAAAAGCACCCTGTAATATTGTTCTGTAACCACTGGCAAAGTTTCTGACGTCTAGCTAAGAAATTACGAGAGAAAATTCACAAGTACGCACATACCCACAACTACTTTTACTCAAGTCCTTGGAATGGACATACTGAATCCCAGGCAGCGGCTGAATAGAATCCCGCAGTAGTTCACTTTTAAAAGTCTCAGTCTTCCGAATTCCTAYGTCTTGCCAAAAGGATAGCACCGTTTATCCAGGAAGGGAGAATACTTTTTCTGTAGATCATACAGTGAACCATGCCCTGTTTTGTAATCCCATTYGCCAGGCTCCCCCTTCAACATCACACACACTCTCCTTTTCTTAAACTGATATCTATGTGAAGCGAGCTGAAGTTCACGGTCCAGTTAGGAACGGATAATACATTCATTGTCCTGGCAGCAAACTTTTTTTTTTCTCACTCCCTGGAAGAATTCACGCTTGCTGTAAGAATAATAATTACTGAAAACTAGGAATGCGGTGCTAACGAATTAATCCTTAACGGACACCACCCTAACGAGGACAGCAATGATTCTGGGACTCTCTTCCTCGCAAGACGAGCGTCTCCTGTGACAATGAGCTATTGTACATCCTCCTACTTTACTCTACGTCTTATAGATCCCAGAAGTCAAAGGTTGTTTGGCCTGGTTGACCATGACATGTGAGTTAACTCGTTCTGCCGCTACAAGTTAGGAGCTCCTGAAACTTTCCTGTACCCAGAGTAATGGAAAGCAAGGGTGTGTGGATCCGTCCCACTCGAAGTTGGTGATTCTAAGAGGCGGAAGGTCTGCTCCGACATAAACAGACATGGCAAAGTTAGGTGTCAGAGCTATGGTCCCCTGAGGAAGATGACGGATGGAACCTTAGAGTACTCTCACAGGTGACTTGAGGCATTCCAGTTACTGGGGCATGAAAGGATTCTCACAGGCAGGGTTTACATGCACCAGTCCAGGGCTTGATATGCACCCCTAGTAAAATTTCACAGCCAAGGAGAACCATGCACCCCATAGTTCTCAAAACTCAAAAGTGAAGAGGGCATAAAGGCAGAGGACACGAAACCCAAGGGGCAGGACAAACAGCTCTCTCTCTCTCTCTCTTAATCTGCAGACGTCCATAGCTAAAATACAGAATTCCACTTTAAAACTTTTGACAGTCTTAAAAAATATTTTTAATATAAAAAAAAAAACCCACCAAATACCGTCCCATGGAAACAAGGGCAAGCATTACTGGGAACTCCAGTTGCAGAGTGGCAGAGAGAGGGAGGGTGTCAGGAGGAAGCAGCCTCACTGAAGAGTGTAAAAAATCAAATGTGAGTTTGATGAATGTGAGGTCTGGGACATTTTGTCAAAGAGGGAGGGAAAGTAGAAAGGGGGGGGGGAGGAAAAAAAAAAGGCAGTCCCGGCTGCCAACTCACCATCCACCAAGTTCTGGCCGAGATGTCGTAGCAAAGCTGCCATTTGATGGAGCCGTCGGAAGCTTTCCCTGCCATTACGCTGTCAGCAAGCTTCATCTGATGCTAACTCACGGGAGATAAGACACCTAATTGAGAAAACATTTGCAGTGGCATGTGGGGCAACATGTAGTCCGGTCCATACCATATGGAATCATGGGTAAAAAAAAATCTCCTTGACAATGAACCAATCTCTCCCAGACCCAGTGGCAAGGTGAAGTGGAGATGAGAAGTCTGCTGCTAGAGCTGTCTTCCCTTCCTCTCTTTAAAACAAGAGCCCACTGCTACACATCAAAGGGAGGTGGTTAAAATTAGGACTTCATCACTCAGATGATTTTGGTCTGCAAGGTTTTTCCTTTCCTTCCAACAACCCCCCCTGCTTTTTTTTCTTTTCTTTCTTTCTTTCTTTCTTTTCTTTCTTTTTTTTTTTTTTTTAAGGAGAATAAAGAGATTTAATAGGACAAAGGCAGGTAGTGGACTGCGGAGGGAGATCGCCACAGGCTATTAGCCTAAAATTTCTGCCTGACAGATGGAACTGCTTAGAGACTATCATGCAATGTTTGGGGCTTTTTTCCCTCCCCCCAACTCAGACTTTAAGTCTGATTCAGTATCTGTTTTTCACAGCCACCCTCCTCAGGATTGTGAGCTGCGCATTTTAGAAAGTGTTTGTTGCTTAGGTTTTGCTGTGTTACACATCTCCCTTGGAAGCAAAGCAAAGAGCCTAAAACTAAATCTGGGAATAACCGAACAGGTTTTCCAAGGAGAAAAAAAAAATTCCAGGGGAAAATTATTTCTCTTTCTATACCTTATTTGTGGTTTTGGTTGCTGTTGCTGTGTGTTTTTTTTTTTTTAATTTTTAATTAATTCATTAGTTAATTTGGTTATGAAAGAGCCTAAATACAGGATGCCAGCCCCGGAGTCCCTTGCTTTCTGGTTCAGTTGGCGCTGTGTTTCGTTGTGTTTTCATGGGAGTAAATTACTACATTGCTGGTGCGGTGTGCGTTCTAGCCAACACGAGGCTATCTAAGCTACAGTTTTTGATGCTGTAGAAATGAATTCTGGACATCTTCAATCTTTATAAATAAAATAAGCAGTCCTTTATCAATTCTTTTTTACACAATTCAAGTTAAGTTTGATAGGAGAGTCTCCTCAATCAGGAAAATTTAACTTATTTTTGTACTGTAACCTAGTCATCATATTTGTAGGGATTTTAAATTACGCAATTTTTTTTTCTTGGCCTGAAAAAATACAACATGGACCCATCTATAAGAAGTACTAGAAAAATGAAATTTTTTAAAGTGGGAAAACCTCTAGACAGCTATTGAATTCAAGCCACTTATTGAAGACTAACAGGGAACAGGAAGTGACCAGGATCTCTTGTATTTGGTCACTTGTGTTTGGTAGCTGCCATTCCTGAGAGCTAAGCTGGACTGGGGTTGCAGGTGACACCTGTGTGAGAGCGACACTGAAAACTCCTCCCGAGTTTTGTTTTGAAGATGAGCAACCATTGGGGTCCTTTAGTCCCCACTGGTGACAGTCTGCAGTTCTATACCCAGAGGCCTCTAGGTGGGTACCTCAGGGCTCGGGAGAATTGATCACCATTTCTCGCAGGGAACAACTGTGATCATTGAAGAGTTGTGTTTTTAACAGTCCAACCAGCTAATGAATTTTTTTTAAGGCATAGTTTCAACCTAATTATGCGTTGGTAGCTTTGGTTCAGGTCTTTAAAGTTGCAAAGAGGTTAACTTTGGTGGGTTTTTTTTGTTTTTGCTTTTTAATTTAAGGACCTCTCTTTAATAGTAATAGGGGTTGTTGTTGTTATAGTCATCCKTATCATCATCATTTAATTATTTAGCATTATGTAATACAGCAGCTAGCTATTTTTGATCAAAATAATTTCAGTAAAGTAATGTTCAGTCTTTTAGAGCCAGARGTGTTTTCTCCTTTCAAGCATGGCTTCCAGGTTGCATTGAGGGATGAACATACAGCAAATCGTGCATTTGCCCCTCTTTCTTGTGCCCCACCCCCCTGTTGTAATCTTCTCATAACACGGGGCTGGGAGGATTACTCTGGATCTTTGGGGAGTTCTTTGTGTTTGTATGCTCTTCATCTCAAGTCTAAGGAACCTGTGCTAGTAAAGTGAGTACGCCCCCTGAGGGACACGTGCTACTTTCAGAAACGCACCCCAACTTTCCCAGCCAGGTCCCTCACAGCTGTGTGCAACCTCAGTGTTATGAAAAATGACCATCTGGAGAAAGACAAGGGAAGAATTTGTAAATTCTATGTATAATGTAAAATAGCAACTTGACTGTCCCCTCCACCATCCAAGAAATAGGAAAAGGAAGCAGTGCTCTGTCTTTGAATCCACCTCTTGCTCTACCCATCCCCCCCCTTAGTCCCCCCTGTCCTACTGTATCTTACCCAGCTTCGTCTCCTGCAGGAGGGGACGCGGACACACATACTTGTGAGGCTGCAGCGGTTCGGTTCCATRTCTAAGTGTACCTGTCAGAAAGCTCTGGAGTTGGAGGCGTTTGTCCTCTGAAGCACAGCTTTTCCAGGATTCGGAGTGTCCTATGCGTGCCCATTATTTATGAATGAATGGGGCACCACCTAAACTGGCACCCAGATTTCGTTTGGTGAATGATGGAAAACCTGAGAGGACTTCGTGGGAGATAACACAGTGGTCTTGAACAAAGAAATGTTAGATATTTTCGGATAACAGTTTTAAATCTAGTACAATTAGATACATTCAACATTATCGTTGTCGACTAAAAGCCTGCTGGAAGCCGCCCTTCCTCAGATAGCAGTCTCTTCACGGTGTGGCCTGGTTGTTAATAGCCTTAAAACAAGATTAAATAAAACATGTTAAATATTGCAATTATTGTGGGAAATAAAATTATTTGGTGAGCATAATGGGGAACAATTCAAGCATTTAACATGATCCAGGAAATGCTACTCCAAACAATTGCACTGCCTTATGCATTTTTCCCTCTTTGATTGCTGACAGATGCCTTTTTGGAAACAAACATCTAAATGGTTTGCCTTCAGTCAGGAAAAAAACATAGCGGAAAGCGGCTACATGGTTTGAATTTAACTCTTGTCATTTGAACACTTCTCCACGCACGTGAGTGAGTGGATCTGAGGTGAAGGCAGCGTTTCCCATTGGGAAACAAGCCAGAGAGTCTGGGCTTTTATTTATTTATTTCTCTTTCCTTGAGTCTGTATTATAAGAAGTGGGATCCTGTTGTTGTGCAGTCAGGAGACAGAATAAGGCCCAGGTGATACGGGGAAGCACTTGGAAGGAAATGGACTGTCAAAGGAAGCATCAGGTCAAGTGCCAGTGACCTCCTAACCTTGCTCTGGTCATCACAAAGTGACCAATTAAAACCCTTTGCATTATAGAAAACAAACAAACAAACCAAGAATCCCCAGGGCACAGGATTTGTAGCTGGGTCTTTTCCTCCAGTGCACCAGGATACAAGCCTTCAAGACTGTTGCTGACAGGTAGACAGCACTGATGGGAAGTTCTGGTTCCGTGCTACGGAAGGACAATGTGTAATGGAATATTATTGGTTTTCAGAGGCTTTGGTAGTAGAATGGTTGAGAGTGTTGTTCTGAAGTGTCATACTCTGCTCTGACGGTTACAGACTGTGTGCCCTCTCCTAGTTTAATTAAGCTCTCTGATTTTCTGTGGCCTATGCTAATCAGGAAAACAAAGAACATAACTTTTGTCAGCGTGTCTGTGTATGTGTGTGTATGTGTATATGTGTAGTTGTGTGTAAAAAATATACCTCCAGTGCACACTTCCTACTATGTAACAAGTACTGAGCTGTCACCACTGCTCTGTTTATTTCATGCCGCTCCTCTCTTGAGAAATACTCTGTTTTCCCATCCTTTGGTCCCGTGCTGTGAGGCTGAGCCTTGTTCCAACACAGATCAGATACTAGTACCTACTCCTCAAGTCATGTATTTCAGCCTGTCTTCCCATCTACATGTTGAGATTCCCAAGGCAGGATTGTGTCTTCCTTTCTTACAAGGGCTTTGGGAATGGTAGGAGGTCCTCCGGGTGGTTAGGTCAACCAGTTAAGAAAACACAGAGGTCTGCCTACCTGGAGAACCAGTAGCAACCTCACGGTCCTACAGATTCCTCTGTCCATTTTGTTCGTGCTGTTTCCCCYTTTAGTATGGTCTGGGTCAGAGGGTCACTCTGCAGGGATCTGCAGCTCTTTGGCTCCAGGTTGCCAGTTTTATCTTTATCCTCCTTCTGTGTCTCCTTCAGATAGATGGCTGCATTACCACCTGTCTTTGATGAACATATGTCTTTTATCCATTCATCCATCCATTAAATAGTATTTCTGTAGTGCCAGCAATTAAATGCATTTCCCTCTCCTTTTAAGCTTTGTTTCCAGGACCCTTGGAAATGGGAAACTGGACAAGAGCACGTGATTTGAACGCAGCATGTAATACCAGCTAACGTTTATCCGGTGTTTCCTCTCAGCCAGGCTATGTTCCAAGAGCCTTTAGTATTTTTTCCAGGTAGGTTCCTGTGAGGTAGACTTGTCATTAACCTCACTTTATGATCAGAAACAGATGCTGGGAAGCACAGTGTCCTATTCAGGGTTGCTGAATTGGAAAGAGAATGAGGAGAAAGCGCAGGAGTTGAGTTTGGCTCTTTTACCCCTGGTGTTACCTCTGAAGTCACTTACAAGGTTTAGCAGCTGCTCTATGCCAGACACCTCCTAAAATGCTTTTAGGTGATGCATGTGAAACATGTGTAACAGTCCTAGAAGGTTGATATCATTTTCATTTATCAGGTCTAAGTCTAAGAGGTCTTACTGAAGGATTCACGATAATCACCATCAAAGGCCATCCTGGTATGCCAGTGCACACCTGTGATCCTAGAAGGTGTAGGCAAGAGGCTTGCATGTAAAAGGCTAAACTACAAACGGGATTCTGTTTTAAAAATAAAAGAAGGGAAAGATTCAGTCTACCTCTGTTTGACCAAAAACCCTCCCACCCATGCGTTTCCTATTCTAAGAAAGTAGACATATTGTATTGTTTTTTCTAGATTTAAACATTAGACTTAAGAAAAAAGCCCTGGCTTGAATCACTACAATCTCAGAAACCCTGAAATTATAAAGGTACCCTGTTGCCAAGGCTGCAGAGCTCAGGGTAGGGCAAATGGACATCTAAGATAAAAACRAAAAGAGAGTTCAGCATTGCAGAGAGATCATGCACTGTTAATACCTACGTTTTCCTTCTAACTTTAGTCAGGCAGAAAAATCCCCAAATAGACCTCAGCACACAGCACTACCTTGCTGAACTCAAGTGAGTGTGGTCTCATTYACAGGTCTTGATCTAGGCGAGGCAGAAGATCTACTATAGAAAAGTCAGGAGTTAAGTCCCCCCCTCAGCCAGGAAAAAAATCCAGCCACCTTTTCTGGAGTTGGGGTGGTGGTGGTGTGTCTTCTTTTTCTTCCTTTCTTCCTTCCTTTCTTTATTTCCTTCTTGCCTTCTTTCTTTTCTTCTTCCTTTCTTTCCTTCCTTCTTTATTTCTTCCTCTTTTCCTCCCTCCCTCCCTCCCTCCCCCTTCCTTTCTTTCAGAAAAAGTGGTAAAGCTATCTGCACAGGTACATGTCATTTCTAGGTTAATAAACTGGTGTCCCAGGCCACCTTGCAGTGTGGCAGAATAAAATTCGCAAACAGGAAACATCAGTATTAAAGAAAATAAGGGGTCCAGACAGCCCCATTCCATTTGAATGATGTACTCTGGGGCTAGTCAGTTTTGCCTGTGTGTCTTGTGTGTAAACATGTAAATTTGTCCTTAYGAAAAATATTGATTCTTTTCTCTTGTTTCTTTAGGTACTCACCCCCACCCCCATGTCCTGCAAAGAATTAATTTCCTCCTTAGTGGCAGCTCTAGCACCTCGTTTCTATTTAGAAGTTCCTTGACTTTTAATCTCTTTCTGCATTTTCTGTTAGCCAGCTGCCACCCAAGA
>BDUI01001248.1:16886-27463 GCA_002335545.1 Apodemus speciosus
AGAGAGAGAGAGAGAGAGAGAGAGAGAGAGAGAGAGAGAGAGAGAGAGAGAGAGGCCTCCAGTCTCTTCTCCTGGCACATTTTTCTCCTGCCAGTTCATATCACTTTAACAATGATGAATTTCTATCTCTAACATCTGTCAGATGATCCTGGGTCAGAAGGCTGAAGACATGCTCCATCTTCCTGACTTACTGAGGCTGTATAGGCAGGCAGCTGTGTTAGGCTTCTTATATATTTCCAGTTAATTTTGGTCATTCTTGGATTTCTGATAGGGTTGAAAAGCTACTTATAGTCTCACAGCCAACCTAGAAGGCTATTTACTTTGAGAGAAYAGATTTGAGAGGATGATTTTCAGATGACATACTATCTAAAGCCAAGATATAAGTCAAGGTAGACTCATAAGTCTTTTAATTTAAGATAGATGACAATGTTCTATCTTAATGACATAAACGATGAACTGGGTGTTAGGTCTATCTTATACTTTGTAAATTACAAAATGGTAATAGTCGTGCTCTATTTATATTTGAGAAAAAGGTTTTGTTTTTAATTAGAACAGAGAGGGGGATGTGTTGTGGATGGGCCTGGTGCTGTTCTTGTGAACCAATCCCCTAATGAATAAAGGAGCCAATCACGAGGTGAGTAGGCAGGACTTCCAGCTTAGACTGAGGAGGAGAGGAAGCAGGAGAGAGTTCGGTGCTTTTGGAACGGGACAGCCTACGGATAAGATGTAGCTGCTAGAGTTTTCCACTATCATGGCAGATCTGCAAAGATTTGCCACTGGAGGAATCAGATTTTAATAAGGCTTACAAGATTAGGTTTTAGTTGTTGTGCTCAGAGATTGAGTTACCATTGTTTCTGAAACAAACAAAAATGGGTGGATAAAAAAATTACGTGGCATATGTAGCCTGTTGCTGAACTGTGTACAGGAACTATGTCCTCAGTAGGGAAGCTTCACTGCCATTCCTCAGGAGCACAGCCCGGAAGGAGAGAGGAGCCTCCCAGCGAGGCTTCTCACCTTGTCCAGCACTGTGTTGTGTGAGCTCTAAACGAACGTTTGCTTCATGTTCACATCTCTTATTGTATCATACATTGTGGCGTGGTATCAATTTCTGATCACTCCTCACTTGGATTGCTTCCCTCTTTAAGACCCAACAGGCTGCTTTGATAAACCTCCCAGCAAAACACACACACACACACACACACACACACACACACACACACACCAAACAAAAAAAAAACCCAAACAAACAAAAGTGTGCTGGTGTGTTTTTCTATTGCTTTTCCGAATTTTACATATTTTTATTACTTTCTTGGTGTGCAAGATAATTCATTTTACCATGACATCTTCATTGCTACATATCACTGCCCTATGCCCTATCTGCCCTCACAGCTCTTCCCCTTTCTCCTCACATCCACTCAGCCTATTGCTAAGACTAATAACTCTGAAGTTGAGCCTACTYTTTTGTTTTTGCCATCTGAAATAGTCCTTTTGGTTCTCTTAACTAATTTGTGTGTGTGGATATTATTGTTCAGCATGCAACCATTTTGTAGAGTTTTGCTTAGCAGCAGCTTCTATTCGATGGTAGTGGTTTGCTTGCTAGCCACGGAATCTCATTATTTTCAGTAAAGATTGCCTTACCCCTATCCTCCCAAGTCTTACTTTTTGATTTGCTTTGTTTTGTCTTTTTCCAACGAGGTAATAAATAAGAGTTAACCAGTGTTATCCGGACTTTTTTCTTTCCAGGGTTGAGGAAAGGTGAGGCTCTGCAAGCCATTTGATGGCTCTTCGTTTTCTATTCTAAACTTTGTTAAGACTCCAAAGAGAGTTCATCCGTGTGGATCATGCCATTATTAGTTGCTGTGTAAGAAATAAAAACTTATATTTAATTAATTTAAAAATATAAAAGCGTAAACTCATCAAACACTAAAATCAGTACTGTGCATTTAGAAATATAACTATTCATGGTGTCTCCACAGCTCCAGTGTGCTGGCTAGTCAAACTCTGAGGGGGAAGCTTCTGTCTTAGGAGTCACCTCCCCAGGGTGAGGGTCAATGATGTCCCTGCAATGAAGGTGAGATCATGTCAGGAAAAATGTGAATGGGTGGATTTTTCTACTGTGGACGACATACCTGCTCTCTGGTTAATGACAAGACTGGTAGATCAACTTGATCTGTCTTTCAGAACCCCTCCACTGGTAGCTTCCTACCACAGTAGGTACTGTGGGTGAGGTGTTGGGGGCCTACTTCTTATACAAATGTCAGGAGGAGGTGTCAGAGAATAAAAATGAGAAAAGTCTTCAGTGAATTCTGGAGGCTAGAACAGGACTTGCTCTGTTCATGGGTGCAGGGTCATCAAGAGCTAGGGGCTGTGCTATGTACATTGTCAGGGTTCACCACACTTGCTTAGCTACCAGTCTCTCTGGGTCCTGGGAGGAATGAGAGCATCTACAATTTTTTCAGAAGAAATTATGAACCTAATTCTCGAGTACTGAACAGAACAATTGTTATTCTGTATCCAGCATGATCTGGAAAGTCCATGTCTTCCTTTCTGTGCTGACCGCGGATATGATGTGGTACATGAAAAGTCCTGCAAATCCACTCTGCAAGTCGGAATGAAAGTGCCCGCCATCTCTGTTCTTGGAACAGACTGAACTCAAGCTATGGCCTTCACCACCACAGATATCACAGTGAGAAGAAATGAGGCCCAAGCTGCCCAGTGATTGAACCCTCTTAACCACTGTGCACCACTAAGGCAGGACTTTGTGCCCAAGTTTGAGGAGATCTTTCCATAGTACTGTGTCTGCTGCCTAATCCAAAATGAAGTTCTCAACCTGTCTGGTTTCCAAGGATCTAAATATCCAGAGAGGATATCACTATACCCTTTTCAGGGTCCATCATAGAAAATCTGCAGTGAGAAAATAAGGAACAAGAAACACAGCCCATTGCCTAGTTTCTTCCAAATGGCTGGAGCTCTGACACAGGCACTTCTGTCAACACATTCTTTAGCCAAATAAAGTGACCATTTTCTGTTTCTACAAGATTTTTGCCCAGCAATCCCAGTAGCTAGTGGAACCGAGAAGAATGAGAGCATCCCCCAGCACAGAACAGCTTGGGGATGCTTCTTCACATCTGGCAGCCATCAATGTTGATATCTGTATTAACGCATTGGCTCAAATTAACATTCCTGCCAGTGAACCAGAGCAGTTATTTTTAACTGGAGCAGATGTTTTGAGATAAGAAGGATTTTTAGGAGAGAAGAGAGTTTGCAAACTTGTTGCATGGACATAGAGCCCAACAGAGGGTCAGACAGGTCGACTCCCCAGGCAGCTCTTCTGGAGTGGGTCAATCCCTGCATCTTTGTATCTCTGACTTCAGATGAGAAGATAGGCATAATTCTGGGGTGGCCTGTCTGCTATTCTGTAGATACCACATTCTATATCCAGCAATGGTCACTAGCCTGTCTAGCTTACTGTTAATTTCATACCGTTTACACTAACAAATGGGTCAGGAAGACAACAACATTCAAAGATTGTAAAAGGTGAACAATGCTGTTAAATGTTAGCTTGTATAAGCTAGTGTGAAACAGGAGGCTAGAGATGTCTGTGCAAGATATGAGTATGAGGATGATACACAGCTGAGCAGCTCCGATAAATATGGTGCTGTTTGACCTTGAAGCAGAGGTTACCAAGTCTCTCCAAGTCGTGCAATACCCATGTCAGCCTATAAATGCTATGGCTGCAGAGAGTTTTGACAAGCATGACATCAGAACCACATTTTTCCTGGTAGGATTCAATGAACACAGAAAGGAACTGCCTCAGAGCATTCTAAGAAGCAAAATGGAATTGTTTCAAAATATTCAAGAAGGAAATCAACAATGAAACCACCCAAAGGGATTGATGGGTTTTCCCTTGTCTTAGTAGCCTTTTGAGAAATTTTTCAAGAAATCCACCTTTTGCCAAATTAAAAGAAAACAAAATAATTTGTTCTTTTAAAACCTCTACATATTTCCAAAGTAGAAATGCATGCAAGGCAGAGAAGAGAACAAGCATCCCTGTGCTCCTGATGCACTCTTTGTGGCAATTCCCTCTTTCGTGTGCACATAGCACTTACGTTCCTCAGTTGCATATCAACTATCAGAAGACAAGGAGAGTAATAGCAGGTCAGGGCAGCATTAGGAGGAGTTAGATAAGGAAATGTCTAGAGGTAGTTCCTTCGACTAATGAACTTTCTATCTTCTTCACATTCATGCACAGTGACCAGAGGTGTAGTGGTCAGTTCCAGTGCAGATCATCCCACCTGCTCTGCCCCTCTCCCAGGAACTGTTGAAGCCTCAAAGGCTTTGAAATGTCCTCCCTTGAACCGAATGAACAATGTAAAGAACAATGTTCCATGAAACCTAAAAGGCCATAATTACAAATCCCATCCACCATTTGGGAGCAAGTATCCACTTCTACATATTATTCAAATTTACTGCCTTCCATTGAGAAGTGACTCTTTTAAACCTTTCAACAAATGCAAAGTTTCTAATCATTTTCATGAAGGCAGAACAGCATTCTTGACAAAACACAGACAGAGCAAATCATGATTATTTCCAGAACCATAAACTATAGATATTTGGCATAGAGGGAAGACTATTGCTTTAAAAAAAGAAGGAAGGAAGAATGAATGASCATGAGTCCACATGCTTTCTTTTGTAGGGATTGTACACTCGCTGTGATGTCTTACTAACTAACCTGCAGGCTGTAGGACTTAGTTCTACACACGTCTTGGGGCTTTGTATGTGTGAGAGACACTTTACATTCCTGTCCTATGGCATACAAATTAAGACACCATGACATGAAAGTTTCTGGCCTAGGTCTAGCATCCCCCAAGTGCTTTTGTATTTGGTCTGTGACTCCTTATTCCAGGGAATCCTGTTTCCTGGACATTCCTGCTTTTGTGTCTTAGCTCTTGGAAGATCTGTCACAATCTCCTCTCCTAGGTTATCTGGCAATTGCAGTTGCAACAGGTATGATTCTCCATTTTTGCCTTCATGTTCCAAGATCTTCTGTGAAGTATATGGCTTCTACTTATCTCTATCCTTTACAGTGTCCTGTTTTTTTTTTTAAATAGAACTGGAGAAATGACATTTGAATAATAAATTCAAGGAAAAGGAGCTTGGAGTATAGCTCATTTGGTTGAGTGTTTGCCTAGAATGCAGGGAGCCCTGTGGATTTTATAAAATCCTCAGCATTGTATGTGACCTGATGGTGCACATTAAAATCTCAGTACTTGGAGTATGGAGTCTTGCTCAACTACGTAGTCAGTTAGACCTACAGAAGCAGGGAGTGGCAGCAATCAAGGAAGGAAAGAAGTCAGGCAAGCAAGAAGAAAAGCAGAGTAAAGATATGAAATGCAGAAGGAAAATTCTGACAGTTTTCACAAATAACCTCAGAGCTCACAAAGGCTGGGCGACAGCTCAGGCTATGCAACTCTTCCTCCCAAGGCTCGGCTTTGTGCTCTCTAGCTGAAAATGCCAGTTTATGCCACTAAATATTCCAGAAAACAAAAAACAAACTTAACAGCCATCAATTCTCAATCCCTTCAAACTTAAAACTCTGGCATACTTCAGAAATATAACATACCATTCTTGATTTAAAACTCAAATATGAATATGTTGGAAGATGATGTTGCTCTGGACCATCCTACAGAGAAATGGCTTCCATTTCCTTTTTAGATGAAATAGGAGAAATTTCTGCTATCATAGCAAAAGACTCAAATTTTGTTGATATTTGTGTGAATGTATAAACAAAAACAAACAAACAAAAACAAAATAAAACGCAGGATTAATGTGCTGCTGTCTAGAGAACCAAACCTCATCTTTCTCTACTAGACTAAGGTCAGTGCTCATCCCATTATAGCTACTAGAGAACCATCAACCAACACAGAAAAATGAGAATTAAACAGGAATCCCAGTCATCAACCCATCATATGCATTAAGGTAACTCAAGCACAGGGTCCCCAGTGGAGGAGCTACAGAAAGGACCCAAGGAGCTGAAGGAGTTTGCAGCCCCATAGGAGGAACAACAATATGAACCAACCAGTACCCCCAGAGCTCCCAGGGACTAAACCACCAACCAAAGAGTACATATGGCGGGACCCATGGCTCCAGCCGCATATGTAACAAAGGATGGCCTTGTTGGACATAAATGAATGGAGAGGCCCTTGGTCCTGAGAAGGCTTGATGCGCCAGTGTATGGGAATACCAGGACAGGGAAGAGGGAGTGGGTGGGTTGGTGAGCAGGGAGAGAGGGTTGGGATAAGGAGTTTTCAGAGGGGAAACGAGGAAAGGGGATAACATTTGAAATGTAAATAAAGAAAATATCTAATAGAAAAAATAAGGTAGCTCAAGCAATCTGCTTGGACTTTTCTTCCCAGAATATATGGGTCTTTCTTAAATGAGTGACTCAAAACAAGAGATAAACCATGAAGAGGCCACTCGAGAGTCTGCAGTGCCCTGTGGTCAGCATTCCACACAGATAAGAATGCCACTGCCCCAGGACCTAGCTAGCCCCCTAAAGGCATGATTCAGTAAGAAAAAGGGGTGCTAAAGAATTAAGAGGAAAGTAAGGTGTCAAGCAGGCATTTCCAAACCCACTGCAGAGGACAGAGGATTAATTGAACTAGGAACATTATAGCTCAAGGTCTTGTGGTGGCCTCAGTCCTGGACCAGAAAGATCCCCTTCCTTGAACAATATCAGCTACAACTTATCTGTGCTAGAAGTTTCCAAAAGACAAAACAAGATTGCCACAGAGACCAGGGAAGCCTAACAGATCAGGAGATCCTCCTCCTCCCCAAGGAAAACTACCTCTACCCAAAGTGTTGTCTTAGCTAAGACAACAAAAGATAACAAGAGTAGTATTGAATCATTGATTTCTCTAGAGACCAACTTAGAGACTGGGAAAGAACTCATATAATTAGGCCACCACTCTTCCATCTAGTCTGTGGTTAGAAGACTAGTAGTCAGAATGCCTGCTAGGAATTCAGGCAGCTACAAGTCACTGAGGCTGAACCCTATAAGAGGAGTAACCCTTTGGCCACCTGCTGTGTTTGATCTGCCTGAGAATCTCATAAGGGATTCCACAGAACCCATGCAAAAATTTGCTATGATTTTTTTTAATTACCTACTTTGGCAGCACTTGGAGTGGCTCAGGAAGCTTCAGCGGGTGGGACGTGGGGTTGGCATCAACATGTAGACAAGTAAGAAAAAGCTATGGCAGTTACTGCAGTCATTGTGCCCCAGGCAGAACTGAAACAGAACAGTAAGAAACATGCACCATGGAGGTGAGCTATGTATCAAGCATGTCAAAAAAAGGTGTTATCAGATGGGTGAAACGGAGACTTGTAGTGGTGCTGCCAACTGGCTAGAGACCCTAGTAGTAAGCAGTTAATATTCTTCTGATTTTTTTTCTCTTGCCAGACTTGGCAACTTCACTTTAATTCATAAAATTAATTCAGCATCATGAAACTACAAAGATGGACTGGATCAGGAGATTGTTGCCACTTGCACAGCATATGACAGACTGTTCTTTCTTGATACTTTAGGAAGGCTGGGCGGTCTATAGGACCAAGAGAGCCATCTCTTCAGGCCACTTTTCCACCCCTCTCGACACCTTACCAGATAAGGATACAGGGAACAACAAAAATTATCAACATGGTCTCCAGCATATTTTTGCTTTACCAGCTGGGTTTGTGTGAATAATGTGGCCAGCTGCGTGTGAACAATGTATGCAAACAATGTACAAATGAGCAAGGCAGTGTGGGGACAGAGTGGGACGTGTCATTCAGTGGCTCTGCATCAGCAGATGTGGCGATGAAGAGAAGGACAGAAATACAGTATTGTTGGGGGCACGTGCCTGATGGTTCCCGCAATGAGGATGATAGCTAGACTGGGTGAAATGCACCAGGGACATTTGCCTAAGCCTTAGGACGCAATCAAAGAGCACCGTGTCTGGGTGGTTCTGCTCAGAGCAGATGTTAGAAGCCCAGCCCAGAGCCAGAGGGAGGAATATTCCCTTAGCCACTCAGAGAACTGCTTTACATATCCTCTCAGCTTATACTATTTTTGTCTCTGTGTCTGTCTGTCCRTCTGTCTGTCCATATGTCTGTATGTCTGTTTGTGTGCTCGCACATATCTAAAACATCCCATACTCACACAACAACCCATAACTAAACAGTAGTTCTTTTAAAAGTAGTGAAACAACATCTTACTGATTGATCTTGCTACATTTAGAATCACTGAAATTCAGAAATCCCTATTTTCCCAGTTTAAAATGGAGACTCCCACTTACTGACTTAAGTATTCAGTCAATTGTGGTTTTGCTTTTTTGTTTTTGAGACAGGGTCTCCTATAGCCCTAGATAGCCTCAAACTTGCTATGTATCAAAGGTTGACATCAAACTTATGCTTGTTTTATTTCTGCCTCTCCCTTGTAAGAGCTCCATTACAGGCAAGCATTGCCATTCCTGAGGTCATACGGTCTCGGGATTAAAACCTAGGGCTTCGTTTATGGGGAGKCAAGGGCTCTACCAAATCGTCTATATTACACCATACTCAGAAACCCTGGTGCTGTAGGTAAAAGAGCCACTTAAACCCCTGGTGTTTTAGAGACACTTTTTTAAAAGGTTAGTATCTGGGGTCCTGTCCTCACCCCTAGGGACTTCACTCTTCTGTTCTGGCCTCTTCCTTCCCTCTTTCCAGTGAATTTCTGTTTCTATTGAATCTAAGGGTATCTTATTATGGAAACCAAAACACAGTTGACTAAAGAAAGAATACTGTGCCTGCCTTGCTAGAATTGTCCATTATAAAATCAAACTGGCTCTGGGTGTTCTGCTTGTATGGTTTTGTTTTGTGTATTTTTTCCATTATTATTGCTGCAGAGCAGTAGATTGAATCCAGCTCCTCACAAATGCTAGGCAAGCACCCCATAACCAGATTTTATTGAAAATGAAAGTACACATGCAACACACACACACACACACACACACACACACACACACACACACACACACACACACCATGGTGGGGAGGGAGGGGAGAGAGACAGAGAGAAACAGAGGCAGACAGAGAGACAGAGAGACAGAAAGAGAGAACACTAAGAAACAAACTCTGTCAAGTAGGAAGGGGACCCAAAGCTGGAGGATGCTGGGAGAGTTGTTTGACAATGGGTTGGGTTTCCTTTCTCTTTTGGTGTTGGTTGGTTTGGGCTATGAGAGGGGATTGGACAATATAGACAAAAGATATAGAATGCGATTGGCTATTGCCACAGAGACCTTTCAGTGAGATTTGAATACTTTCCTCTGGATGGGGAAAGCTAGGTGAAACCCATGGTAGAGGGAACCCGCCAAGTCATTGTCATAGAGGAGAAGAAACAGGAAGTTTTCCTTTTTAAATATTTAAGTGAAAAGTATATTAGTCTACTTACAATCTCTTTTTCTGGTCTGTCTCCCTACCAGGGATTGGACTCTAGGTCTCTCAGACTCACTAATTTACACATGTTGGTCTTGAACTTACTCTACAACTTAGGCAGGGTTTGAACTCGAAAAACATCTGTCTTGGCCTTCCTGAACCACCAAGTTGGACTATTTCTAGCCTTCTGAACAGAGGAATGTAGACCTGGTATCAAATTGTTAAGTACTGCAATGCATGCCAAAAGTTCACAGGGTAATGTCCTGCCCACTTCACTTCTCTGCTGCTGAGCCACTCACAGGCTGTTCTCATCACAGCCAACACGAGGTTTCAGAACTCCTGGCAGGGGCATAAAGAAAGGACCCAGGCTTCTGACCAGAGAATATATGGTACTTGTACAGAGGTTGGTGTCATATCCCTGCTTCATGGCAAAGGAGGTAGGACTAGGAAATGGTTACCCATAAAACTACACAGCTGAAGCTTTCTAAGTCACAGAACCACAAGATCTTCACATGCAACCATGGCTGGCCCAGCTCCAAGCCACACAACAATAAAATGTCAGGAAAGGCTTATATCCCATTTGTCTGAGGGCTATGAAAGATTTTGAAGTACAGGTTTTTCTGAGGCCAAGTAGTAGAGAAAAACAATGACCTAATTTTACAAAACAAAATGTATTAAAATTTCAAAGAGTTTTTTTTATCAATATGCAAGTATGATTCTTTCAGGATATGACAAACTTTAACAGAAAAAGAGACTGTGAATCATTGGGCTGATTCATCCACTGGCTTTAAGAAAAGCTAGAAACGTGTGCTTTAATGCAATATGGATAAGGCTCTGTACTCAATGACCAAATCAACTCAAATTCAATCATAAACTTCAAAAAAAAGCCACCGAAATGTACCCTGTGTTCAATGACTGCACTATTACCATCCAATTCAGACATGAGCAATACTCACCCCCTGTTGACTCAGAGCTTCGCAGCTGAGCCAAGCAGTAATCTGGGTTGGAGGGCCAAGCACCAGGCTATTTCTCAAGCAGGCTGCCTCCTAAAAAAGGCTCAGGAGACAAGGTTCTATGGAGCCACTCTGATCTAGCTATGCCTTGAGTCACCCTAGTGATACTCCTGACAT